>OZ034973.1:32108249-32158249 GCA_964030785.1 Siderastrea siderea
TAGCAGACCTGTGTCAGATGTTCTTGCAGACAAGACATGTCCCCATAGGGAATGAAAATATCAGGGAAAAACGTGTGGTTTATCAACCAGTTTTCCGGTTACTTTGTCATGTTATTAAACACATTTAGAGGTCCAATTTAATGCTAGTGATAATTCTTGGATTCAAAGCTTACGGGCTTATGTCACAATAACTTGCTCTGTTTGGTCAAACCAGTGCTAAAGTCAAACAATGTGTCTTAATCAGATCTATGCAAAACGCTCCTCAAACCCTAAGACAAAGAAATCAACTGAATTCTTGAAGGAAAAATGATATATTATACGTTTCTAATGATTCCAGTTCCTAGTTTTCAAGTTTAAATCTGTTCCTATCTTGACAATCAGGAGGCAAAAACACCTGTTGGTACAAATGTAGTTTCAGTGCACACATAGAGTCAGCAAATGTAACAGAAATAACTGACAAATGACATAGTTTCTCTAATTTCAGGAGAATGACCCAGCCATTTTTAAGCAAGAGTCCTAAAAAACAAGTGACAACAACCATTTGGAACACTACCAAACTAAAAAGGGCTAAGCTCATATCAATAACAAAAATGCCAAACAATAAGTCAGTGAGTTATGATTGTCTGGGTGAGTGTAGTCCTGAGAAAGACTGTTTGTGGTGACAGTGACTGAGGTTTCGACAACCTGAGCAGAAGTCATTATCAGAGTCAAGTGAATTATAAAAATTCAGTAGGTGTCTCTTGATTGGTCAACAAAGTCACAATGTTATTGGCTGTTAAGACTGTAAAACCCGATTGGTGCTTTTCAATCCTTCTATTTTTAGTCAAATATCAAAGTCTTTTGTTAGCAAAGCTAGTCGGTTTGTCTACTGTTTGTCTGTTGTTGTTGGCAATGGTTCAGTGGTGTTTGTTCCAAGTTAGTAATTAAAACCAGCTTTCCAGAGTTATTCATTGATAGCAGTCCATACTGTAGGTAACATATTTAGCAGAGTCCCAGCGGATTCTGTGGTTTGTTTGTAAAATAAATGGTGCTTAGCAATGTGATTGTTGATATCACCATTTCTGGTTTCTCATGTGTTCTGTCAGTCGTATGTTCAGATTTCTGCCGGTCTCACCAATATAAGTGGCCTGGTAGTTGCAGCATTTGATCTTATGAACTGTTCCCTGTCTGTCACTCAGTTTGTCTAATTTGCTAACATTCGTCAGTAGCTGTCACAAAGTAGTGATAGGTTTGTGAGCAACGTGGATGTTGTAGGGTTGTAGGATCCATGCAATAGTTTCAGAAGTCCCTTTGATGTAAGGTATCATTTCCCTCTCACCTCATGCTTCTTGGCTTTGTCGTCCAAGACAGATGGTGTATCAAACATGGCCCTGTAGTATTTACAGATATCCAGATAGCTGCCATCATGTCGTGCAACCTCTATCATTAACTGGTAAAATTTCAATTTTAAATCCTGCAACATAAAGACAGATCTTTACTGGACTTTAATCGCACATAATCAATCCAATGAGCTTTGCATTTTCTCTTCTGTTTTGTTTTAAACAAAAGGTGAAGCACTATGAAAATAATAGATATTGAGCTTGATCATTTCTTGTATCATTGTTAAGTTCTCAAACATACTATTTTTATTATTTGAAATTAAAAATGATAATGTAAAACAGATTAAAATTTATAACAGTAATTACTGGTATATTCTCTTAAATAGGCCTCTGTAAAAAAAAAAATACTTAACTAATTTTGCACCATAAGCCAAATGTGTGGTCCCAGAAAAAATACATACATGTACACATCCCAAACACAGTGGGAACTGAAAATTCCACAGGCATGGGGGATTCAGAGCCCATGCTAACTCAAGATGGTGAGAAGGTACGAGGAGAATAAGATACCAGGCATATCAGGGAAAAGATGCTGAAAGTGATAAGAGGTATAGGAGCACCCCTTTCCCCCACCCCACCTCAAGGAAACAATGGCTGCAGTACAACAGTTAAAACATGTCAGTTGTCTTTGCCAGCAACAAGTGGGAAAAAGAGAGCAGTGATTTCCCCCTGCCTCCTGTCAGTTTTCCTTTGTAGCCTTTGGATAAAAAGCCAAAACTTGCAAGGAGGCAAGGCTTTAGTTTACTAAGTCCTGGGCCAGGCAAACAGCCAGCAGGCCTCGAAATTAAATTTTTTTCCCAGGAGCAATTCTGCTCCAAGGTCCAAAACTTTAGGAGTAAATTTGGTCTAACAAGGAGCAGAAAAAATTAATGTATTCATTACGAAAATGGGCCAAAAGTTGAAGGAGCAAATTTGCTCCTAAGGTATTTTTTTTAGGAGGAAATGTCCTCGAACCAGTCGCAAATGTGCAGTGGCAAATGTGCGGCCATAAATTTCGAGCCCTGACTGCCAGCTGATGCCAGGTGAGTTGGGTCTAGCAAAGGTTGGGTTGATATTCCTGAGGTAGCAATAAAGCAAAAGAGATGTGTACCTGCTCTTGATTGTTCTCAAAGAACTTTGGACTGATCTTCTTGCTGATAATCTGTGTTCTAATGTAGTCTTTCTTGGCTAGACATAATCTCATTTGTTCCAAGATGAACTCCACTTTTTCACGTCTCTCCATCGAACCATATGTCTCAACCTGCAAGATTTAGGCATAAACTTCAAATTGCAAAACTACTGAGGACTTGAAGAAAGGGTTAACACATTCAATTTCCCTTGTTTGCTGTCTCAGTAACATGACAAATGTTGACAGAAATGAGATGATTCGGTTTGATGACCCTTGTCCAACAAACACCCCAGTTTGTCTAAATAAAGATACGTTCACATTACCCCTCCCTTAAAATCAAATAAAGTATTTGAAGATGTCTTACTTCTTTTAATTTCACCTCAGTTCAACACTGCAAAAATCATACTAGGTACATGTTGATGAATTTGGCCAGGAAACAGTGTATTTTGAACCTTTGAATTTGTATTTTGTAATATGGCACCATAAGTTCTGAAAACCCCTTCAGGAATTGAACTAATAAACTGTATTGTATTGCACTGCATTGCATTGCATTCTATTGTATTGCATTAATCAGCAGAATAAAACAAGAACTGACACATGCGAGAGTCAATGATCAATGATTTCTTGATCCTCAAACAATCAAGGATTTCTAGTTTCTTCCTACCTGAAGTTCTTGAAGAATGTTAGCTGCTTCTAAAGTGAGAAAACAGAATTCCAGAAGTCAGTCGCAGAATAATTTTTTTCAGCCACCCTCAGGTTTTTGGTTTAAATGAAAGATTTTAATGGTAAAGTCACTTCACTGGTTAAAATTGTAATTCAAAAGTAATGCTAATCTCACAGTTCTGGACAAAGCTATTACCCCTTTCACTCCCAGGAGTGCCTAAAATCAAAACTCAAGACAAATTTCAAATTTAATTTGCAAAATACTTTAATATAAATGGTACTGTGTGAAAGTACTGCTCAGTAGCTTTGATTTGAATGGTCACACTGTAGGATTTCATCCACAGACTCAAAAGTTAGAACCACCTTAATGTCTCCATGACTGACTCTGGGAGTGAAAGGGTTAAGATGTCGACCCATTTTCACTCACGTGGCACAAAATTTTTTTTGAACCAATTATTTCTTATTTAAGTCTCAACATCTATTCAAGAAAAAACTTTGTAGCTTTACACATAAAATGTGTGGATATTTTACAAGTTGTGCAGTATTTACTTTCTAAGCGTCATAGAAGGGAGGAAAAGTCACGGCAAGCAACAAGTATAAATGGCCATAAGTATGATCTGTAAAACAATGTTCTCTGTGATAAGTAGCTTCAATACTCAGCTGTAATCTAGTTAATGGGTAACAGGGCTTTTTTTCGTTCTCCTTCCCTTTTGAGGCAAAGACGATGGTGGAAAAGTAGTGTAAATTAAAGCAACTTGCCATGATCTACAGTTTTTAAAGGAGCAACGTCACGAATAACACATCTTAAAAAAACTTGCAAGTTTTTTCAAGTTTGTCATTCGTAATCCATCTTAATCTCCCTCAGTCGTAACCATCCTTGTTTAGTTTTGGTTTATTATTACTTCTTTGGCATTTTTCTACCTAAGGAAAGTATTACTGTAAGGTTTCCTTCAATGAGAAAATAATTTTGTCAGATCAGAAAAGTGAATGAAAATACTGTGACATAGTTCCTTTAACTGTCTGTCGTAAAACAAACAAAATCACTAGCCAATCAGAATCCAAAGCGAAGAAAAGTAAGGTGTGAAGCATAGGAAAATGAATGAGACATGGCCTGGAATGATTTCCTTCCACTGGCTGAGAAAGTGGCACAAGTTTTTTTAACCAATGACAGGACGAAGTAAAGCAAAACCGGAGCAAACACAAATTACTTTTAGCCACCCAACTAAAAACCGCTTTATTACCTGCAATATCACCTTGGTCTTCCTTTATTTGAGCCAGCATTCTTGTGAGACGAGCCCTCTCTATCTCAACATAAATCTAAAATAGAAATACAGTTTGGAAACATTATTGCCAATAGGTCAATGGAGATAATAGTAATCAACACACTACCAGAAGAGCTACCTTAAGTTCTTTTAAACTCAGTGAATGGTTTGAGACCAGGAGTATTACTGTCCATGTGGTGTTATCATGAAAATGTTGTCAGTGGCTTATTTTTCAACAACCTTGAGTAGACAGCATCTTCAGGAATTTCAAGAAGAAAGTTGTCACAAGTCTTCTGAACAGTTCACGGTGTGCTTAACTGTGGTTAGGCGGGGTTCTTTTGTTACTGCATATGCATTCTGCGTATCTCAGGGTGGTCTGAGAAACTCAGGTTTCTTGAGGTCAGCCCCAGCTAATACAGAGGTATTTTTGTGCAGTTTGTGACCATGTGAAAAGCAGATCTTACAGCTGTAGGAAGGGCTGTTGGAATCCAAAAAGTAATTTACGGGGAACACACATTTGTCAGATAATAATTTATCTTAAATTTGGAACAAAAAATGCCATACATTGTTATGTATTTTGAAGCTTTTTAGAATCACAGTTGTTTAATTATCCCTGAAAAATATGTGGTTACTCCTTTGGCCCTTGCTAAGATCTGCTTTTCCTGCATAGTCATGAACTGTGGAAAAACATCTCTGTATTAGGAGGCAATGCCCTCTTTATCATCATTAAAAGTGAAGAGTCCAGGTTTAGCTGCAAATGACTCTACTAGACTGGCCAGTTAATGCTGTATGTGACAGGTAAATAGTTACCGATTATTTTTATTTCATAATGTTTTGCTAAGACTTCTTCAGGAAATACTGTTTTATGCAGTTTAATTACCTTTCCAGCTGTAACAGTCCTGAGTGTGTCTATGAGCTTTAGCTTGGTTTCCAAGTCTGGAGTTTGTTCCACATAGGTGAAGGCTTCTTGGATCATTTTTGTTACAGCCTAAAAATGTCACAACATTAAGCTTACTTGTTACACAAACTGGTTTCATTATGAAGAGGCTACCGGTGGTGCAGTGACATCTATTTGAACTCAAATGCCATAAACTGCCGCTTATAAGCCCCCCTCCCCACTTATAAGCCCCCCCCCCCCTTGTCATAGGCCCATCTACCTGTAAACAAAAAATATTTCCGGTTATAAGCCCCCCTCTAGTTTTTCTTGGACATTTCAAAGGCTAATTAAAAATGTATTTCGATCAACACTGCTATGACTCATTTCGAAACGTTTTTTTAATTCCGCTAATAAGCCCCCACCCCCCCCCCCCCCCAATATAAGCCCCTCTGTTTATAAGCCCACACAAAACCCCTTACAAAGTTGTATAAGCCCAGGGCTTATAAGTGGCAGTTTAAGGTAGCTGTCTACTTTATCTTTCAGTCAAATGCTTCAGACAAATTGTCCAAACCCATCCTCCCCTGCAAGCTTCTCTGCTCCTTGCTTCTAAAGTTGCAGAAACCCCTGTACCCCCAAATTGCTAAGAGGAAGTCAACTGTAGTTTGAAGCTATTGGCTAATGGGAGCCAGGTAGTCCACTAATCCCAAGGAACTGACATGGGTGCCTGGGACCTCCAACAGTTAACCGGCTAGGCTCTAATTTCTTAGCTTCACCCTTTTGCCACATTAAATCACAAAAGTGGGATTCTGTTTTTCCTACTGACATGTTCTAATAAAACTGCTTTTGCGGAAATTTGACCACTTAAGGTTTGAGATTGGAAACCTAGTAACAAGTCTTTTAGAGGGGGTCTAATATATTGTACATTGAAACTACCTGGTTTGACTTTAAAATGGCATCCTTGAATCATGAACTGAGCAAAGAAAACTCCATTAAAAAGTGAAGACACAGGAAGCAATATTTTCAGCCACATTTGGATTGAGTCAGAAAATGCTCTTTCTAAGAGTTAGAATTTTGAGACCAGTTTTAAGACTTGGAGGGAATTATTTTCATGATTTGTCAGTGGCGATTGGGTTGAGTTATTGAAGAAAATCTGAGACTTCTGATGCCAAAATCAAAGCCGTAAGGACTCAAACTGTGCTACTGTTTTCTACAGACATGTTTACCATGTGGTTGAACAAATTATGTCGTAAGAGTTGGACAAAGTTTCCATTAATTTTCCGCCCTTTTTTGCATGACATAAATGTTCCAGTTTACCAAGATGTTTTTGTCTTGGATTTTCTTGCTTGTGCTGTAATTTTTGGAACACAAACGCTTATTTGAGGCACCCAAACCTCATTGAAAGTTAATCCATGCTATTTTGGACTGAAAATTTGACATAGCTAGAAATCCACTGTTTGGGGGCACTTTTGTACTAGAAATAGAATGGTGAAAGGGTTAAAAAAGGTAAAGTCACAATAAAGCCACAGGATGCCCAAAAAACTGGAGATTAACCTGGTTACTCTAGCATGAAGCAGCCGAGAATATTGCTGTTCCCCTTTATGAGATGCTGGTTTCTTGTGGATTACCCCCAGCAGTATTTTGCCGGTAAAGTATTTCAGAGTAAAGCAGCGCTTGAAACTAACAGTCGTCCACTCGTCTAAAACGAGTAAAATCACCAAAAATGAGTAACTTTTTCCCTCCACTCATCCATAATGAGTAGACATACCATTTTTCACGACAACACTTGGTTTTCCTCTCATACGAAAGAACAAAAAGTGCCAAAATGAACAAGTAAATTTGTGAGAACGAAAACCGAAAATGCTTGGCTTTATTTCCTCATGGCAGTTAAAGGCCTGGGTTCGACTTGCCTTGAAATGTATTCAGGGGGTGTATGCAATATTATCGGTATAGGGTGGAATCCTAGCTTTTGGTTTGTTTCAGGATGGTCTGGATTTTCTTCAGTGATGTAAATAGTAGTCTGATAATAGGCTAACTTAAATGTCAAATAGACCAAATTGATACTGGACGGTACACAAACTGATCGCATGCAGTCATTCAAATATCTGGGAGTTATAACGGATGTATAATGGAGCTGGAAGCCACGTATCAGCAATTTGTTAATGAATCTAGGTCACTCAATTTCTGTATTCAACCGCATCTTCCATATCTTGGACAATCAACTTCGCATTGCTTTCTTTATGGCCTAGTTTTACCACTCTTAGACTACAGTCTGGGAAAACCAGCCCGGTTTGAATAAAAAATCTGGTACAAGTGTCCAGTGAGCTTGCACCTGGGACCAGTACATTTTCAGTCTACTGGTCCTATGGAAGACCAGACCCAAAAGTAAATTTCAAGCACTGTTAAGTATCTTGGCTAAGGAAACAACACGATGGCAGGGCCAAATAGACTAATTTACTAGACTTAAGTTTTCATGAAAACTTGATTTGGTGGGGTGCTTGTCATTGATATACCTGTTTAAGCTGGCTTCTTCTCTTGGTCAAGATAACTATGTGTTCATTCAGAGCATCCCAGTCTTTATTCTTGAAACAGAGTTGGACTATGCACACCAGTACACGGCTTGTAGAATGCATATCAGCAGCCTATGGACAAAGGATTCATGAAAGTACCCCAGAGGTTATGTTACCTGATTAAACACAAAGGCACAATACTAAACGAGTTTTGATCAGTTCCCATACAATCTTTACAACAACAATAATAATAATAATAATAATAATAATAATAATAATAATAATAATAATAATAATAATATTAATAATAATAATAACTTAATTGACCATTCCCCATTACTGCTTTTCAGGGACAATGAAAGAAACTGTCCCAATGAACATAATAGCATTAAGAACCCCAACTGGCAAGAGGCAAACCAGCTAGCTATTTACAAGCGTGGCCAAGGAGTTGAACTTCAGCTAGTCCTCAGAGCAGGGACTTCAACCTGTGACCTCTGGATTTCAAGTCCAGCACCCTAACCACTCGGCCACACTGCCTCCTTGATTAAAGTGTATCTTTGTTTCTGATTACATGAGATTGGTTCATTTTACTTCTTCTGAGAACTGAACCAACTATGAGTCAGACTGGAACAGTGGTTTTTGCCATGTAGTCACAATCACAGTGAAGAACAAAAGAATTCTGACATCAATTGCACAGCAAAATAAGTGCAGTCTTGGGTTGTGACTGAGAGCCCCTTTAAGTTCCCTGTCAAATTTACATTATGTTTTTAACACAAGGCATACCATTCTCCACAAGACCTTAGAACATGCAAACACTCTTCAGTTAAAGTGAAAGGTGTGCTACTTTATAGAAGAAGTGCAAATGCACTCAATAAATTAAGGGATATGGATAATTTTAAGCCTCTGTAAATAAAGACAAGTTTACTGAGGCGCCTTAAAACTTAAGCCTTAAGAGTGGCCTGGTGTTCAAAATTTAATTCTTATTTTCTTTATCTTTAATTTTAAATAAGCTTAACCAGTTAACCAAAAGCTTCATGATATTTATTATTAAGCCCATAATAAGTTTAAGCTTGCTAAACTTTAAACATAATTAGTTACATATTGCTTACCGTTCTAGTTTGCTTCTCTAGAGATAGTAGAATCTCCAGTGCTTCACTAAGTTTTCCATCCTGTTAAACAATGAGGGCAAAACGAATTATGAAAAAATAAACCGGCCAGTCGACAAGCTGAAAATGTTATTCTGTCTGAGCACAACACGTGCAAAGTGAAAAGCGTCCTTCCAGGAACGTTAAGCGATTAATAAAAACAAGAATCACTTACAGCGGCTAATGCTTCACATTCTGGTATTCTTTTATCTACAGTATCACTGTAGTCCACCTCCATTTTCACCACATTTCCTTTCATATCAGTTGAAGTCGCCATTTTGAAAAACTTTCTTGCTGTCAGAGCGCTCCAAAGGGTTCATGGGGGTAGTTAGTCAGCACTAGACCCAGGCTTTTGCGACTTGTTATAAGGTGAGCTTACGCGCGGGTGAAAGCACTGGCGAAAGGGAGTCGCAAGTTATCGCAAGTTGGCTTGCTTGCTTGTTTGGCAAGTTGCGATGGCTTGGCTCAAATTTGCACGCAAGCGAACGCAAGTTTTTAACCGTTTGCCCACCCAACGTGTGTGTTGGCTTCGGTATTGTTTTGTACGGGCGCGCGTGCAAGGCTGCACTGAAATGCCTTTTTTGCCACTTGGGTTGAACTTTAATACGTCTACTTGCGATTCCGTTTGGCCACCCATCGCAACACTGTGTTGGCAAGTTCACATTTTCTAACTTGCGTTGACTTATACTTAGCCTGTTCCAGGCTCTCAGATAGTAGGGACAGCACGAAAATTACTTGGGAACGCGAAAATAAAACGCCCGTGTTTCGCCCTCGTTTTCTCTTCGCGCTTTCCCCACTGTCTCGGAGCCTGGAACAGGCTAGGATATACTGTTTTCTCATATTTATCGTCATCATTCATGATCTTGATCCTCTGGACACTCGGGGCTGCAGACTTTTCATTGGTGAAGGCATAATTAGTAGAGCACTATAAATAAACTATGGTGAAGGGAAATGTGGTTCCATGATTGGGAACTTCACAACGTTTTAACATCAGTTCATCCATTACTTTCTGGATCACCCCCCTTGTTTCAAGGTACTTGTTAAATCCCGTTTATACCAATTCTTTTTCTTCCATCGCTGGGCCGATCGTAGACTTTCAAGGACCTTCTTGCGTCTTTTGTCGCTATGTACCGCGTATGGGCTGTTTATGAAATCGAGTTAAAAACCTTGTAAGAGTGGAGGCGCTTTATTCCTTTTCAGTATCCCATTTTCTAGTGCGAATTTCAGGCGTAAAATTGATTGGGTAAGATTTATGGAGGGACAAGATATATTTACCCTTTACACTCAAACGAAGAAAACCGTGAACACTGAAAATATTTCTGGAATGTTTATTGTGTTTTGACCAATCACATGCGAGACCTTGTAACCGCAGAAAACAAGTGCCGTTTCTCAGTCACGGAATCGAGTTGGTTCTCCATTTGTTTTGAAAGACCTTCATCTTAACTTACAAGAATTTAAATTGTTATTTCTTTTTATCTGAGAGCCACATGCGCTACGGGAGCGAAAAATGTGTGAGTGGTCTTTGGCTTGTTGCGGCTGCATTGTAGCAACGACCACGGACTGTCAAAAGCGGCGTTCGTTATTCTTCAACAGCCTGGTGTACCGTTGCTAAATTAGAAAATATGTCATTTTCAAAATGTGCAACTACACGTTATAAAATATGATGCAGGCCCGGCTCGAAGGCACGGATGATTCGGCCTAAATAAATCGAGTCAGCTGTGCTGTCAATGGGCGAATTTGGAGAGAGAATATTGCAGTTTTTACTTCAAGGTGAAATATTAAACTGCCGCTTGATTTGGTTTTATTTGAAATGTCGGAAACACTGATCGTTGCGTCGGTTTGTCGAAAAATTTTATTAGGCAAAAGCGCTCAAACCTATTTTCGCTTGCGTAGTGCGTGGGGCTCTCAGATGGAAAGGAATAGCACTTCCAATTTCTGTAAGATAAACTGGTGAAAATTAAACCTTGTCGTCTTTCGAAACAACTCGATTCCGTGACTGAGAACCCATTCGTTTTCTGCGGTTACAAGGTCTCGCATGTGGTTGGTCAAAACACACATTCCAGGAATATTTTCAGTGTTCACGGTTTTCTTAATTTGAGTGTAAGCCCCAATAATAACTCACTATTCTCCTTACATTTTTATCTTACTAGTTGGGAGAATTTGATCGAAAAATCAAAACATCATAGATCATTTCCTTTATTCTCATGACCAGTATGACTGATCAAGTAGTATTAAATACGGTACTATACTGTCACTATTGGGGCCTTTGCACCTTGAGCTTCATTATGTACCGATGGTTCATCGCGCATGGTGGAAAAAAGGAAGGCAAATCCACCAGAGCAAAAAAATTGATCATCCCAAAACCGGCGAATTTTTTTTATTTGTTCGAGTTGGGCAAATTCTGATCCCCAAGCGCAAGTTTAGGACACACGCCTTAGCGTGGATCCCACGCGTAGAACTGTTTCGCTTTACGTTCACACTGACACTTCCATTCGAAAGTTATGTCCAAAAATTCAGACATTCTTCAGCTTATTCTCCAAGTATAAAGAACTCAGAAATGTTCATTCTTTGTTAATGAAATGCGTCTATTTGCGAGTTAAAATGACAAAAAAAAATGAAGGGCTACCAGATTCATTTGGAATTGAACGAAAAAAAAATTATTTTGAGGAGTTTCGTTTTCCTTACCAAAATATTGAGGAAAAAGGTGACCACTTTTAACAAGCTGAGGAATTAAGGAAAACCCAACTCCCCACTAATGTAACAGAAGAGTCCGCCAAAGCAGAGAAGACACAAATTGTTTAAACAACAGAGTTTTAATTAAATCTTTACACTTTAAAAAAACTCCATTTGCATCCATTGTTCACTTTCTCACAAAATCACCCATACTCTATACAAAAATTTACATATTCTCGCAAGTTAGTGTTTATTTCCTACACACACACCATGACTTCTTCCAATCAGTCAAACCAAACACAACTGTTCATAATTCAACAAAGTTCAGGTGAACTTAGAAGCACTTGCGATGTACAATTGCTGGACCAGATTCGTCGTATTCCTGTTTGGAGATCCACATCTGTTGGAAGGTGGACAGTGAGGCCAAAATGGATCCTCCAATCCATACAGAGTACTTGCGCTCAGGGGGAGCAATGATCTTGATCTTCATGGTTGGGGGTGCAAGGGCAGCAATTTCCTTCTGCATTCTGTCAGCGATACCAGGGTACATGGTTGAACCACCAGAGAGGACAGTGTTGGCGTACAGATCCTTACGGATGTCAACATCGCACTTCATGATAGAGTTGTAGGTTGTCTCATGGATACCAGCAGATTCCATACCAAGGAAGGCAGGCTGGAACATTGCTTCTGGGCAGCGGAATCGCTCATTTCCAATGGTGATCACCTGACCATCAGGAAGCTCGTAGCTCTTCTCAAGACTGGAGCTTGATGCTGCTGTGCTCATCTCCTGTTCGAAGTCAAGGGCAACATAGCAGAGCTTCTCCTTGATGTCACGCACAATTTCACGCTCAGCAGTGGTGGTGAAAGAGTAGCCTCTCTCTGTGAGGATCTTCATGAGGTAGTCAGTGAGATCCCTACCAGCCAAATCGAGACGTAGGATGGCGTGAGGCAAGGCATAACCCTCGTAGATGGGTACAGTGTGGGTGACACCATCACCACTGTCCATAACAATACCAGTGGTACGACCGGAGGCATACAAGGACAGCACAGCCTGGATGGCGACATACATAGCTGGGGCGTTGAAGGTTTCAAACATGATCTGCAAATAACAAGATACAAAGAAATTAGTTGCAATATTAATAATTAATTAAGTTCATTTTTAAAAAAAAATATTCAATGTTTTCATAATTCATGACATTAAGATAGGCATGCATAAAAGGTCAGTCAAGGCTTTTTAACCCCTTTCACAAATCCAGCTGACGAATTGCTGATGTTTACCATAAAAGGAGAAAACCCACACTTCAAAAAGGTTCTAATGATCTGCGCGATAAAAAGCGCAGGTGACTTTTCAAACGCCAAGCGAGGCAGTTTCTTTCAGTAACGATCAAAAATAGTTTTATTAAAGCAAAATTTCCAGCTCGTTGAGATTATGGTTGCTTGCTTTACCCTTATGACCTAAGCGGAAAATGATCTGCAACACGGCTCACGTACCACATGGAACTTGATCAATACTCAAGATTCGCCTATTAATTCAGCAATACAGCCGTGATTTTAAGATAGCACGAGTAAACAAATCGGTTGAAAGCACGCTTTGATAAGTACCTTGAATCTTCAAAGTGGGCGGAATGCACTCCACAATCGTGATTTGAAATTAGGGGTGGGGCTGCCCTAACACTCGTAATTACTTCGAACGAAAATATTTTATAAACAGTAAAGTACATACCTGGGTCATTTTCTCTCTGTTTGCTTTGGGATTCAATGGAGCTTCTGTCAGGAGAACGGGATGTTCTTCGGGAGCAACTCGGAGTTCGTTGTAGAAGGTATGATGCCAGATCTACAACAAAGAGACATTTCAATAAAGAATTACCCGAGATCGAAACAAAATCGCTGATCAAAGGCAACTTACCTTCTCCATGTCATCCCAGTTTGTAACGATTCCATGTTCGATGGGATATTTCAGTGTCAGGATACCACGTTTGCTTTGGGCTTCATCGCCTACGTATGAATCTTTCTGGCCCATACCAACCATGACACCTTGGTGACGAGGACGGCCTACGATCGAAGGAAAAACAGCTCGGGGAGCATCGTCTCCTGCAAAACCAGCTTTGCACATACCGGAGCCATTGTCGACAACCAAAGCGGCAACATCTTCGTCGGCCATTGTGAGTTAGAAAAGGAAACGAGTCACTGAAATATCACAACGAAATTACGCGTAATCTCCGCTACCTGAGCAAATAGGACGAAACGATGTTCGGGATCGGTTTTTATACCTGCCGCATAACAATAGTGCCCAAATTGTTACCAAATTTGGTCAAAATTTAGTGCACTTGGTTCGCCCAAGGGGATCCGACAGGGAAAAACCGAATCAGGTGACGCGTGTGACGTCATTAGCTTGAGAACAATAACAAGAAGAACATGAAAATCGAATTTCTCCGAAAAACGCTAAAAATATATTTCCTGATCAGTTTCAAAAATCCAATAGACCATTTTTATACTACGAAAGCATAATAATTTTGCATCAAGGAGGGTTTTTTCGCTAATGTTCTAGCAAACTATGAAATCGACCTAATCCATCCCGCCGGCTGACACACAAACAAGATATCTGTCAACAGAGGTCATCTATCACATTTCCACCCAGCGTGCGGATGTCCTCCTTTTAGATTAAACCTTGTTGCATTTTTGGCGTTTGAACACGTCTCCAGCGAAATCAGAAAACAAATAGCATTGTAGAAATCTGGGTTTCAAATCCAATTTAGGAAAATTACTGTCATAAACCAGAAATTGAGAAAAAAGTCTGGAGGCGTTTTCCTTCCTGTCAACGCGGGAGATTGTCAAGATATATGTACTAAAAATTTAATTATTTAATTATTAGTTTGAGGGATAATACTGTCATTTTTCGGGCTCTGTTTTAGAAAGTCTCCCAGTAAGGAAGCAATAACTTCCCCGTGTCACAAAAACAAGTTCAGACGAATTCCGAATTCGCTGAAAAACGGGATTATGTGTCATAATCACGGTTTCCTATTATCGCCATTTTCTCTTGGGAATCGAGTTACCCGCATTTTGCGGGTGTGAGACTTCCCTGAAAATACTTTTTCGTATTTTGTAACACTTTTCTTCCCCCTGATCTCCTCCAGTCCTCCTATTTCCTTAAATAAGAATCATTTACGTCAAAGTTTCTCGATTCTAAAGTAGTATTAGCAGAAAATCAACATTCTACTCCAGTCCTTTCTATAGGTGATAAACTGATATCAAGCACCACGATTCACGTGTTTCACGTGTGCCTGTAAACAGTGTATAAGATATGACTTTTTTAAAAAATCGATTTTTAGGTTCCTCAAAGGATTCTTCTAGCTTTATTTGTTTCACCAAGATTGCAGAATTAGTTTCAAGCATAAGTTTGTAAATATTTAGTCTATTTCCGTTTATTATTTGAATATCACGCAATCGATTTTCTCGATTTCTAAAACGCCGGGCCGGTACCCCGAATATAAAACGCCAGGTCTGTCAGGTCAAGTTTGAAATAAACACCCCGGCATTTACATTTGACGTCTGGCGTTAATCGAGTCATTGAAATCCGACCAAGGTGACTCCACAGTCTCAAAGAGGAGCTGCGAACAGACAAGTCTGTAAGACCGACATACGACAAGACACCCAACAGCTGGAAAGGTGCCCGGGGCGGGGAGGGGAAAGGGGGTGGGGGCACGTGACCCATATTTGGGTATAGGCGTTGTTCAGGACAAAAAAACCCCTAAATTTCCAACCTGCGAAGGGACAACGCCCTCTATTTTATAGGACCCTGTTTAGTTTACAGCAAAGGTCAAAACACACACTAAAGAGGGACAAAAACGTCTCCGATCTCCGATTGTTAAATGCTGTATAAATCATATTTAACGACAATCGCGCAACCATACCCTCTTTAGAGCAGGTTAAGGACAGATTCGTGTATACCCTGATCAGGCTCGCACATACGCTGTTCGGACTCGCACATACCCTGTTCAGGGGCAGGGAGGCCAAAAACCACGCCCTATTCAGCGGCAAGTCTCTGTAGAGGCTATGTGAGGGAGCAACTTCCCCCTCCCCTCCCCCCACCTTGCAGTGAAATATGACGTACCGTAGACTTGCCTTGGCAAACGAAGTGAAATTCAATCAATCAATCAATCAATCAATCAAGCAATCAATCAATCAATGTTTCTTTGCCCCAATGGGATCATTTTAAGTTTGACCTTGAATTGTTTTGTGATGTCAGAAAAGGGGAAATTGAATTAGTAAAACAGCAAGAACCCATCAATATATTGGTGAGCTCCTGAAAATAGTGAACATCGGCTCCACAAGGTCGTGTTAGAAACAAACGCCCGCAGCTTCTTAGTTGAGAAAGTACTCTATTCAGAAGAATGCCCGGAGGGCGGGACTCGTCACATGACCGAATGTATTCTTGACACTTTGGTAAAAGGAAAATTGAGCCATGTCCACACCATGAGTTTCGAGTTCACAGCCAGTTCCCCTTTTACCGGCCACCTCGGGGCAGACACTGAAAAACAAAGGGAAGGTCACTGACGGGGTCAGTTTGACCTACGTAGTCCAACTTCGAGTCCGCATTCCTGGAAAGAGCTTGTTTGCCGAATCCTCTATCAAGCTTTTTAGGACTTCTAACACTCTACTTTTTTTCCAAACTATCAGTATGTTCTCGAAGTTATCAGGTAACATTCCTTGGAAAATATTATTTTATTAAAACGCCTTCCGTGCCTCCTACAATATGATCGTCTAACAACTTTCAGGACAATGGAAAAACCTACCGAAAGATGTAGAGAACATAAATTCATACAATCTCTGTCTGATATGCTCTGAACTGAAATGTCTGTTTGCTCCTGGTTAAATTCAGTTTTTACAGAACATAAAAAGTTTTTGGAATTGTATATGTTGCCTGTCCAAAATCAATTTCTATAAAAAACTGGTAATGAAATCAGGAGTAAATGAGGAGAATCTTGTAATATATCTATTTACTTATCTTCCAAGGAATCTTTCAAAAAACCTCAATGGACCTGGTTGGGTCTCCTGTCTTTCCAGATGTCCCGGGCAGATGTAGACTGAAAGTAGTCTCTAATGGAGATAGCGATCGTGGGGGGGGGGGGGGGGGGACGAACTTATACACGCGCGCGCGAAAATCGGATATTTGGCGCTCCCCTCCCGTTGCGTCTGCTCGGAATTTCGCGCGCGCGCGTCTGTCTTTTCGTCCGCCCAACGATCGCTGTCGCCAAAATTAGAGACTAATCGCAGTCTATCCCAGATGATGTTGAAAAAATACGATAGCGGTTGATTGAAGGCGAAAAACGACATCACGATCATCTCATGGAATTCCCTGATACCCATCCCGGGTCTCAACTGATCATGAGGACCAATTGCAACCGAATGGCCCCACGATCCTAGGGACGGAGAGACACAGCGTGAACTCCCTCGGCAGACTAAGACGGAGGCAAGGCTAGATATGTGCGGGAAATGGGGTGAGCTTTAACTTGGGGACCTTCGGGGAAGAAGTAGATTAATTAGAATTAAAATTAAAATTAAATTGGAATTTGCAGTGGTACGTCACCTCCACAGAGTGGCTCTTCGACCACTGATTCTGGATGGAATTTGGAGATGTTGGTAGATGAAGGGAGAAAGGCGAATATCGAACACTCCGTTACCTCTGGTGATCTTTTCTCATTCATTTACAGGCATAACTCAAGAGCTTTTAGCGAAAGACAGTTTTCGTATGCTAGTTTCAGGCTTGTAGCCGTCAATAGTACAGACAACCGCTCATTTTCGTGTACGCAAGCTGGTGGAAATTCTAATGATATTATCAGGATATTACTTTTTGCACTTTAAAAACTGAAACCAATGGAGGTCCACTCTAACTAAACCTCAATTATTATTTCATAGGGTTCTTTCTTTGCCCTTATACAGTTTACGACGGCAAAGACTACGAGATACGTTTCAATAAAAACGCATGCGTAACACCGTGGAGAGAAAAGTTCGGTGCAAAACATGAACTTGTTCCTATGCTTGCTGCTATTATCCTTCTTTCGGAGTGCAACGATCCGAAATGCAAAGCATGAAAGTTTGAACAAAACCTAAAGACTGATAAGACGTTGAGAGTTGCCGGATCTTAAATAGACCTGGATCAATAAAACACTCGAAGTAAAAAAAATTACGATGTTATGAATTAAAAAAATGTTTTTTTTTACTTTACATTTTCCGTTTTCGTCTTCTGCATCTTTCTTTAACCACCGTAAGGATCAGTCTTACCAGCGCTTTTTCTTTTGTTTTACTGAGAAGGTATGGACTATCTTTCGTTGTATAATTAAAATCATTTTGAAATAGGATCTCACAACGGGTTACCAAGAACACATCAGGGAGCAGGGAAGGGGGAGAGGATATTAGAAAGCAGCCTATCTATCCCTGGGGGTCCGAGTACTCCCTGATAATTTGGGTGGGGGCGTGCCGCGCACTTCTCGAAATCCTTGCCCTATTTCAGATCAAAATATGTCATTTTCCAATTTCCATACCCTGTTTCACACATGACCCAAAATTTGATACCCTATTTTGGGTATGGCCAGAAACTAATTTGGTTTGCCTAAACATTTGGTATGGTAAAGTGGCACACGAGCCAAGGAGGCCTACGCAGCCGGAGCTTATCCCGGTTTCTGTAGCATGAAGCAACTGAGGGGATTGCTATCCCCCCCCCCCCCCTGGACAGGATGCTAGTCCATCGCAGGGTTACCCCCAGCAGTATGTCGCAGGTACACATGATAAGGACTGGGCCTCGAACCACCGACCTTCAGGTCTGAAGCCCCACACGCTATTAAACCACTACACCACGGCTCCCCACGTAAACATTTGAGAAGGGTTTTAAAATTTAAAAATTCTCGATGTTAAAACGCACTTCTAAAGATATGATAGAAGGGAAAAAAGTAGCTTCCTCTGACAACTCCAATTTCTTCTAAAAGTTCCAGACCACCACGCACAAACCTCATTCTATTTCTTTCCAAATTGGTTAAAATAGATACCCTGTTTCAGATGAAACGGCTTGAAAACGTCACCCTTTGGGGCTACATATACCTATCTAGCTTATATAAGAGAGTACCCCCGGGCTTTCTCGAAGGCCCCGAAAACGTTTCGGTCCCGAAAAGCCACTTGTAGAAATATAAACAACTCATTCTAGAAAGCTGTTATTTTAACATATCAAAAGAGAACATCTGTAAGATAAAAAACATTTAACTTCATGCTTAGAAACTTCTAGACACTTCTAAGAAACTTCTTTGTTTACAATTAAAGATACAGTGTGAGTTATCGCGCCTCTAAATCGGCCCCAAAAGTTTCGAAGCTTTTGAGAAACGCTCTAAAGAGTTCAGTTATAGTACAAAACATGATCCATGATCCACGATCCATGATCCATGATCCATGACATGAGTTTTCTAATTTATAGAGAGTTCTCTGGCATGGGTTTTCGATTTCGGGCACCATAATTTACATACCCTGCGAGCAGAGGCCCTTCGATCTTAAAAAAAAGAAGACTCATGTCATGGATTTGAGAGGAAACTTGCGAACGCAGGATATCGCTGAGATTTCTGTCAACTCCCGAAGTTAAAAACGTTCCGGGGGTTACCGTTAAAAGAACGTCAAGCTTAATTTTTATTTAGAATCAAGCGGCCGAATGCTATTTTATCTCTTCTCACAGCTATAAAAAAGTGTATTTTTAGTTTTCGAAACTAGACATAGCTATAGACATAGAGAGAAGTTTTTAATTTGTTCCCAGTCTTTTTCACGGTTCTACGTAAGCCAACTCAACGACAACGGCCATACAATTACCAAATTAGGCCTTATAGATCACCATATAAGGTAATAAACTGGTCACTTCATCATATGATTGACAATTTGCAGCATTTAGCTCTGTGTTGCGTAGCGTGTTAGGTTCATTTTCATCAAAGAGGGTAAAAGAAATTGGTTGAGTTTTTTTCGCCGATTGAAAACTTAAAATGGCTGATGATGACATTGCTGCTTTGGTCGTCGACAATGGCTCCGGTATGTGCAAAGCTGGATTTGCAGGAGACGATGCTCCTCGGGCTGTTTTTCCGTCGATTGTAGGTCGTCCTCGTCACCAAGGCGTCATGGTTGGTATGGGCCAGAAAGATTCGTACGTCGGCGATGAAGCTCAAAGCAAACGTGGTATCCTGACACTGAAATACCCCATCGAACACGGAATTGTAACAAACTGGGATGACATGGAAAAGGTAAGCTACACAAGTATGACGTAAAATATAAAGCAAGCACACTACAACGCTCGAATTCCTGTAAGTTTTCAAAGCACCTTTGTGCTTACCAAACGTTCTCTTCTTCACAGATCTGGCATCACACCTTCTACAACGAACTCCGAGTTGCTCCCGAAGAACATCCAGTTCTCCTGACAGAAGCGCCTTTGAATCCCAAAGCAAACAGGGAGAAAATGACCCAGGTAAATGAGGCAATTTAAAGCATTTAACATTCACTATCGACCTTAGGCGATTTGGGAGAAAAAATTGCAGCAGTCTCGGCGACGAGATGACACGGATGGAGGCGTTCAACTGCTTAGCTGAACTTTTAGAGCTTAAAGTAATATCAGGGCATACGAAAAAGTTAAAAGTCTATAAAACGAGACAATCAGTGAAAAGCTAATTCTCTTTTTCGCCGTAGAAGTGAAAGCCTTTCTTGAAAACTTCGCATGCACTTTCTCAAGAATCGACTGTGGAAAATGCAGGAAAAAGAAAAGACATTTTATTTTTCGAAGTTGTAATGCTCCTTCACTCCAATTTAAATTGTGACCTCTTTTTCCTTTAGCCATCTTTAATACTCCACATCTGGAAAATATAAACGAACCGTCGATGTTTTTTGTTTTATCAGTTTTGAACGTGTAAATCATAACATTCTGTACTCTTTTTTTCCGTTTTTCTTTAAGAGTGTTTGTTAACAGCCCCGTTAACAGCTACTTTAGTTATTGAAGGTTTTTGCTGAAGGAAGCCATGTCCACTCGATAAATTGTAACCTGTTATGTAACGGATCGCTTCATGGATGTTCATCAGGGCCTGGAAGACTTTGCAGTCACTTTGGAATCAGGGATTTAAATTTCTCTTGAGTACATAGACGAAAACCGAAGTGAATCTAGTTTAGTCTACTTTACACAGAGATCATTTACGAGCTAGGATCACCATTTAGGATAAGTGCAAGAAGCAAAAAGTGACCTCCTAAGCTAAAATTTAGGACTTGTAAAACGAGATTAAGTACACCTTGTGATTTTGGGAAGGCAAAGGAAGGAAAGGAAGTTATGAGTGATGAGAGCATTGCACTTTTCTTTACAGTCAAACTGTACTTACAGACAATGATTTCTTTATGTACACAGATCATGTTTGAGACATTTAACTGTCCAGCCATGTATGTCGCCATTCAGGCCGTGCTGTCCTTGTATGCCTCCGGTCGTACCACTGGTATTGTCCTGGATAGTGGTGATGGTGTCAGCCACACCGTACCCATCTATGAGGGTTACGCCCTGCCCCACGCTATCCTACGTCTAGATTTAGCCGGCAGAGATCTAACAGACTACCTCATGAAGATCCTAACTGAACGTGGTTACTCCTTCACCACCACCGCTGAGCGTGAAATTGTCCGTGACATCAAAGAAAAGCTCTGCTATGTTGCTCTAGATTTTGACCAAGAGCTGCAAACAGCGGCTTCTAGCTCCAGTCTCGAAAAGAGCTATGAGCTTCCTGATGGTCAGGTCATCACCATTGGGAATGAGAGATTCAGATGCCCCGAGGCCATGTTTCAACCTTCCTTCCTGGGCATGGAAGCTACCGGTATCCATGAGACCACCTACAATTCCATCATGAAGTGTGATGTTGACATCCGTAAGGATCTGTACGCCAACACTGTCCTCTCTGGTGGTACAACCATGTACCCTGGTATTGCCGACCGAATGCAGAAGGAAATTACAGCCCTTGCACCATCTACAATGAAGATCAAGATCATCGCTCCCCCTGAGCGCAAGTACTCTGTCTGGATTGGAGGCTCCATTCTGGCTTCCTTGTCTACTTTCCAACAAATGTGGATCTCCAAACAGGAGTATGATGAATCTGGTCCTGCCATTGTGCACCGCAAGTGCTTTTAAGGCATTTGAACTTATAGTAGAAGTTCTCTATCCCATTCCTAAACTCAATCACTTTAAAAATGTTTATTTTCGTTAATTGTTCACACAAGAACTTGCAGAATGCTGCATTCAGCTGGTGTTTGACTTCAGTACAGAAATGCATGATAAAGATGACAAAAGTTACCATGACGTTAAGTGCACTTTGCAGATGTCAATTAATTCTTGTTAGAGAAAAACTGAAAGTTCTAAGAAATCTTGATTTGAGGTTTAGGAAGTTTCAATAAAATATGTTTCTTCTTCTCACAGGGTTTGTGTAATTATAAGTGTGAAAGAAGTTGCCAGGGAGAACAAATATTACCAGCATTGCTTTCCCTTACAGGCCTGCATGTACAATTAATCCATAGAATTATCTGGCTCAATGACTGTAAGTAAGTTCCATCATGTACTCTAAATCCAATTTGATAGCCTTACAACCTAGACTTGGGAATATTGTCGGGATCAAATTAAGAGCAAATTGTAGATCAAGTGTAGATGTGAAGAAAGTCAGCCCCCCAACTCACTTGATACACATTGTCAAGAAATAATTTGACACCAGAGGTGTAAGTTGTCAGAAATCAACAACTTGGGTCGGGTGCAGGCTGGGCTGATCAGCTGATTGGGGTGGTTGAAAAAGTAGCATGAATCCATGATTCCATAAGCCATGGAAAATGGATAGATCTGGTTTTGTCGCTCACAGAACCTTTTTGTTCGCAACCCCATTTGAAATTCAACCAAAATGTTTGCACAAGTGGATTAATCACGCTCCCTGACTTGCTAGTTTCAGGCGAGTTCTTAAAATGACATTGCTCTTCAGGAGGTCTGGCGATGATAAGTGACATACTTAACCTTAACTTCAGGGTCCTTGGTGAAGAGAAAGAACCCTGGGGATGAGGTCTGAAAAAGGGGGTGAATGCACGGCCCAAAAGACTTGCAGAAAAGTTGCCCCTTCATTCACTTTACACAGCTAATTCATTCCCCCACGAAATCTGTGTAGGGGGTAAATAGGTGGTATCACTTAGACGTATCGGACCACGCCCAATGTTACAGAACCCCTTCTGAAGGAGAGATTTCACTACGAGCAGTTTAGGTAATGTTGATTTCCGTTTCAAACAAAGACTAAGCTGGTGCGATATTCAAATCACGAGATGATACAAATACTTTTTGGAGGGTGCTTATTTAATTTATTTAATCATTTTTTTCTATTTGATATGTCATCTTGCACGATAATACACTACAATAATTTTCTATGCGTTCTATGTACGTTCTAAGCATCTATGTACAAGTCGTAACTTTCTGACATTATCAAACTATAAACAAAACTAACCCATATGTCATATCTTGCACGTTAATACACTACAATAATTTTCTATGCGTTCTATATACGTTCTAAGCATCTATGTACAAGACGTAATTTTCTGACATTATCAAACTAAAAACAAAACTAACCCACAAAAGTAAAGGAGCTTACTGGAGGTCAAGCCATTCCAGGCGATTCTAACTGAACTGTAATCTAGTCAGTGTATTTCAACTTGTTATACTCGACAAAATTTTGACAACGCATATATCTATTTTGAGGATTCACTTAAACAAAGTCTTCCGAAATAAACGGTTTCCTAACAACTGTCTTTTTGAAAACGAACAGTATACCAGTTACGATAGAAACACTTTTCATGTCTCCATATAATGTTATCGTAACTGAATGGAAGTTTGACCGAAAGAGAAGTGTGGTGGAAACACAAGACAGCTGTTTCAAGGTCTGCTCAACTTTCAGAATTCTTACCACATGGAAAGCATTTTTGGAGCGAGAGCGTGGGAGAATTCCAAAGTACCTATATAAGCTTTCGAATTCTTCCAAAATCCCTCTTGTGTTTGCATTAAGTAAGCATGCACACATGGTTTATGGTTTTTCGACCAATCAGAACATGCAGGAGTCTTGTTTACTTTAAGAAAATCAATAACACAATCAACTAATTGGACACCAAAGCTAAGACATGCAACCATTGCCAAGCACCATACATGTAAGCCAAGATAGAAATGGCTGGAACATATTGTACCATGTTCAAACTAACAAAAATTATTTCAGATCTCAGCAAATGCAAATTCAAGACAAAATCTTCTTGACATTCAACACTCAATCGGAAACCAGTTAAGTAGGTAGCGAAGTGACTGTGATTGTCTCTTTAAATTTTAGGCAGACTAGCCCTGGCTCCAGTTGTTAAGAGTGCCAGTAAATAAAAGTTAACCAGGCCCCAGTTGTTCAAAAGGTGGATAAGTGTTAGGGAAACTAATTGCATTATCCACTGGAAAGAGATTTATCCGGTGGATAGCACTATCCAGAATCCAACTTTTGAACAACTGGGGCCAGAATGTTACATTTTATCCACTGGACAGGCAGGTTATGTCACTGAAAAGGAGTGTGAGAATATTTAGCTGAATAGTTTTGAAAAAAGAAAGAGTGAAAGAATTTTGACATGCTTCAATGTGTATGTTGTAGTTCAATTTTATCCTTGGTTCAATTTTTATTTTCTTTTGTTTCATATTCATTATCATGCAATAACATAAAAAAAGGAACAAAGGAAAATAAAAATTGAACCAAGGATAAAATTGAACTACAACATGTACATAAAAAATGCAACAGTCCATACCATAGCATAATAATATTCTTTTTCATTAGTATTAAATGAGATTTTTGGAATAAGTGTCGCATTTTGAGCAAAGCAATTCAAGCAGCATGTGAAAGATGCAATTGTTACCCCAGTAATGAAACACAAACTGTTAGAGATTTATCGCTTAGGGATGAATAATTAAAAAAAAATTTCCCTTTGTATTTCCAGACATAAAATATAAATCTTAGTCCTGATAAGATGAAATATTATCCACTCTTTAAAACAACTGAAGCCTAACATATATGATAGCCTCTACTTTTCCTCATGTAAAGAGGATAACTGATTTATCACCGATACAGATTTGTGGCAAATTTTTATCCTAAAAAATTCAAACGAGTAAACAATAACTTAATCTAATAAATCCAATTTACAAAACACAAGAGAAACTTTGAATTCATTTATAAATTGATTGCACTGAAAAAAAAGCAACACTTCACTTCTACTATTAACTACAGACAGGGTTTTGAGAACAAATTCAATAATTATGAACTACAAAATCTTAAAAGTACTGATGGCATTAAAATACGCAATTCTGTAATTGAGCTCTTGTAATTAATGGGATTCACAATAGCTTAATAATAAAAATCCAACTTTCTTGAGAAAGTTTTTCCTCTTTATATCTTTAGCAGCAACTTAAAAAATTGAATCTGCTCAAGGCAACCATTGAGGATTAAACAGAAACTGAACAGTAAAATGTTTTCTTGTATTTCAACAACTATTGTTGAAATGGATGCTCAAACAAAATTTGAATTTGAAATGACTTATGATTGATTGCCTTACATTGCCAGCTAATTTCAGTTCAACTGTGAGAATCTGAGTGTGGTCTGTAATTTATATTTAAGTTAAAACAATCAAGTGGAAAGTGACAGAGTTCAGCACTGTAATCCCCAATGGCTTCTTTGCAGAAATTCAATGTTACAGTAAAAAAGAAATTATGTTATGATTCTATACTTCTTTAAAAATTTTCCTTTCTGTTTTGTGAGTAAACATGTAGGCTGAGGGCACAGGTATGTGGCTCTGCACATGATCACACCAGTTTCTGACGGCGCTCACAAGAGTAAGATTACAGAGTCACACAGTCAGTTGAGTACTGCTTGAGTGACCTTTTTCTTTCTGGCTTGAAGCATATCATAGAATGGATCAAATATCATACTGGCCCTGAAAACATACCAGAAGACATTTCAAGGAAAATGTAACAAGGAGGTAAAATATTGGCCTCTGTGGGAATTCAACAAAGCAAAGTCTCACCACTGATGATGATGCGCAGAGAAGATTGTGGCAAATACACAAAGTTCAACTCACTTTACACAACGGATCCATGTTTCTCTTTCTTCAGCAGAGACAGCACATATACGGTATACATCATGATGCCCTGTGAGAAATAAAGTAACATTGGGTGAATGCTCAAAAGACGAGAGACATTTGACAGAAAAAATGGTAAGGACTTCAGTTGTGTGAGCCTGTTATTTTGTTACTGACCTTCAACAACTTTTCCTTCTGAGTCTGTCTTACAAGCCTTTATGAGACTAGAAGAATTATCTGAAGAATATATTTCAAAGCAATACTGAAAAGGAAAGGAAATGGCAAAATTAATTTAACCTACTGCCTCGCATAATGGAGGTTGGGTGCCTGGGATATCCAGGGGCCTCCACTGTGGTCAGCCGGCCCCCAGATGGACTACTCCATTACTGGCAAATCTCCAGACCCCAGCCATGAGCCCCACACGCCCCAGCACCCGTCACACTGACTTAGTCAGTGGAGAGAAAAACAAAAAGAAGTAAATAAAACAAATAGGAGGGAGGGAGGGCCGGGGTAGAAAACACAAGCAGAACGCTGCAAAATACCTAGACAAAACATGTGCAAGCAGTCACGGCCCGCCATTGGAGTAAACTACGCAAACTGAGCCTGACAGCACCTGAACAACCGCTGACCACCACCGCTTGATAACCACATGCTCGTTGTAGGTTAACTTGGTTAAATACATTTAACCTCATCGAATGGTCCAATAACCATTGTAGATCACAGATCATACTTCCTTAACCAAACTTTTCAACTCTGGTAGTGACTTTATTGTATATAACGCTACACATTTCATCCTGTGAATAACTTGCTAATAAGTTTTTATTTTACTTTTAAGTATCAAGATAACTTGAAGAGAAGCCTGCAATACTTTAAATTACACCAGTACAACTAATCGTGTACCAAGAGTCCTCAAGCTTTTTGGTCAGTGGGCCCACTGGCCAAAAAGCTTGAGGACTTTTGGTACGAGATTGCAGTACAACATGAATTAAACTCAGGGCTAGTGGATTCAAGTCTAGCAATTTTTTGGAAGATCCTGTATTTTGAAACTGACCCCCCCCCCCCAAAAAAAAAAAATTCTTCTCCTAGCCTCAGAAAACAGCCGACATTTCGAGAGGTCGCCACTTGAGCCCTTGAAAAACGACATCTGAGTAATAAGCACAGAAATTCCATACTAATGACGTGCACAACCCAGATCTTGGTAGTGCTCCTGATTGGTTGCGCTGCGAGGGAATTTTCTTTCAACCAATCAGAAGCAGTACCAAGATCTGGGTAGTGAATGTCATCAGTATGGAATTTCTGTGCTTGTTACTCAGATGTCGTTTTGTGAGGGCTCAAGTGGCAACCTCGCGAAATGTCGGCTGTTTTCTCAGGCTACTGTTCTCCTTACATAAATTATTTTCTTTCTAAATAAAGGTGAAATACCTTTCTTCTGGAATCTTGAACCTCTCTCACTTGAAGATTTTCTAAAGGAATAATACCACGAGGCTCCCTGTCCTGTAAAGAAATCACATAACCATAATTTCTAAAATGTTAACAAGATTGACGTGATTATAATAATTATTATTAATGTTTGTTTTGCTGGTTTTCTTACCCCGACATTCTTGAAGTAATAGAGGCAATTATCTTTGAGGATGAAGTACCGCTTTCTCCAACTCTTGTGTAAGCCACCTTAAAAATAATACGTGGTATTCAATTTGGATGTTTTAATGCATATATTCTCATTACTGATCTCCATACATTTATCATGAAACTAGTAAGGAGAATTTGTCTGAATATCAAGAGATCCTGTCCTCAGTGATCGCTTCCTTTATTCTCTTCACTTGAATATTCAAACAAGTAGTGATCATGTAAAGAGAACTTTCATTTTCATCAGGGCTTAGGGCTTAAAGGGTTAATATAAAAATTCAGTCTGGAACAATAGACATCTTCATGACGCTCTGGCGAATAAACCATAGGGCCAATTGAGACGGTATAATTTTTGGTTACGACTGTCTTTGCCTGCTTGCGACCAGGCAAAGATCTCAAACAACTCATCATTCTAACATTTTGTGTGTAGCTACGACTGTTGTGAGGTTTTAAAAACAATTCATGTTCAAATTCCTACAATATTTTTCGTGTCATGTGCAACTGTCATGAAGATGTTGTACGTCTGCAGGGCTCAAAGTTTATTTTTGGCTTTGGGAGCACTTGTGCCACCAGGTGTAAATTTCTAGGCGCACTGCCAAAATTTTAGGCGTACAGCTAAAAATGTTAGGAGCACAGCTTAAAATACTGGTGGCACCAAAAAGAAAAATCAGAAAGCTTCAGACGTTGGTTAAGTATTCAATTATCAGTATGTCACCTTTTATTTCAATCCTGTGTTTGTTCCTTTCAGGCTCTTACTATATGTTGAAGATAACACTAATACTGTTACATCTTTTAAATCAACCTTACTTCTCAATCTCAGGAAATATTACACTTTACGGCTCTTACTCTTCGAGTGCTTAGTAAGTGTCTCGTGATTAAAACTGTTGCATCCATTGACTTTCACATCGGCTACGCAAACTCGATTGCGCAAGAAGCACGTGCTTTAAAGGTAGCCTTCACTCACACGTGTCAGCGGAGTCTTTAAAAAACCGAAAAGAGTCTGTGATGGAATGGAAACGTCGAGAAGAAATGGATCTCCGAGTTCGGAGAAACCACAGGGGGAAACGACTAATAAAACACACACTGGTGCAAGGAAAATGATGAAACTTTATTATTTGGAGCCTGGTTGTGTTATATCTACCTTTGAATTTATTATTTCAAGCTTCCGTTTCGTGTCTAACCAGTCGGAGTACTTAAGGTCAATCAGGTTAGAAAGCAGAGTCAAGTAGCGATTCAGTCGCACTGAACTCGGGTTTTTTACGCGCGCACGTGCGATAACACATGATTTTTTAGGCGCACAATAAAAAATCTAGTTGCATGTGCGACCAGCTGGTCGTTAACTTTGAGCCCTGGTCTGATTTAGATGATACAATTCATGTTGCAGACATGACGTGAACACGTCACATACAACAGTTGTAAGCAAAAATCGTATTCCCCAGAGCCTCATATTGAAGTCCATTGTTTCACAATGGATTTTAATATTAATACTGAAACTGGACTTGTCTATTAATTTTTCTCAGTAGATAATTAATGAAAAGAAAATAAGAAGTGCATATAGAACGATTTAGGGATAATAAATAGACAATAACACAGTCCTCTCAAAAGTTGCTGGCAGCCAATGATTTTGCCACCCTCAGTTATCCCCAAATGGACCTTTATTTGAAAGCCTCTTGCTTCAAAACATTCTGCGAGGCTTTACGATGTAGAGCGTCAAACAATGGAGAATACAGAACTCAGGGTCAACCCAATTGACAGAGATTGATCTAATGACATCAGCAGATTTGTGGTAGCATCAGCAAGAAGCTTAAGGTAAGGGTAGCTAAGTACGAGTTTGTGGAAAGGTTTGCCACAAGCATTCTTTAGTGGAAGCCCTATGTGGTAAAATGTTAGCGCACTGGACTTGAGATCTGAAGGTCGGTGGTTTGAGGCCAAGTCCCTGCCAACCTGTTGTTTCCTAAACAATAAACTTTACCTCACGATGTCTCCCTCCACCCAGGTGTATAAAAAGGTACAGGCAACATACTGCTGGGGGTAACCCTGCAATGGACTAGCATCTCATTTAGGGGGGAATACAGCTGTAGAAACACTCTCAGTTGCTTCTTTCTGCAGAAAGTGGGTTAAGCTCCTTGGCTTGTGTGCGACTTGACCTTACCTACCTCAAGCCTATGCGACTGTAAACCAATGAAACCTATTCCAGTATTTCTTACTACATGGAGGCCCCTGAAATGCTATTTACCTTCTTTTATAAGCCAACCCTCTCTGTCTGGATTGAAAAATGTTCTAGTGATGTCATTGCCATCATCTTCTGGGATCTTAAACTGCTCATTCTTGATGTTTTCATACAAGCTCTACAAATTATCAAAACAAAAATTGACAAAGACTGAGTGTGTGACAAGATTCCGTCACCTTAACTGTATCTTATTTCACCAGGCAATGTAACTGTTCACCATCATGCACAAGCAACATGTCACCTCAAAATGTTTTTTTTTTGTTTAGTTGGCAGGGAAATTTTCATTCAGGACTCAAGAATTAATAGAAGCTATTAGGAACAAACTCATGACACCAAATGTGGCAAAAACATCAGTGACCAACTTGCCTTCAGCTCATTGACTACTTTTTTGTTCTTACCACATTTTAAAATCACTTAAGGTATCAACCACCCTTTGGGACCGTTTGCGTGCAGATCGCTCTAGTTTTTGTTGGTTTTATGAAAAACCCTACAAACTATACATTTTTTGGCAGCTTAATAGTTCCAGAAAATGACTTTATATTCAAAAAGAGGCAGAAGTTTAACACGTTCAGAAAATGAGAAGGGTTTTTCACACATACATGTCTTAATAGATTAGGTTCCACTCCCTCCAGAAACAAAGAAAACAAAATGATTAACACTGCATTCTCTTCTTGACACCTATGGCTAAAAAACCATGTCTGAGATTTTTGACAAGTGCATTTGTTCTTCTTTTATTAGCAGATGGAGTCAGAGAAGACAAATATATTAGCGCTCTGCCCAAAAAAAGGTCTAGCTTTAAAACAAAAAGAGGGATTAAAATTGACAGACACGGTTTTGTAGAAAAACTACCTGGCAACAATCTGGCCAAATTTCAGCCAAATTGGTCGAGCGGCTGTCGACTTGTAGTTTAAAACGTATGTACAACTTAACAAAATTTGGCCTTTGAGAAGAAAAGGAAAATGAATTTTCTGCGGCGTCTTGCAGGTAATGAGATTATGAGAACTGAATGTCCGGTGAGTTCTACTTTGATCGATACCAGACAGGGATCAGCTTTCTCAAACAATAAAACTTTGACAGGTAACATGTAACAGGAGTAATCTTACGCGGCGAGCTGCAGAAAACAATTTATTAGCTTTCAACTCACTGCTCTTGGACGTGAGAAAACATTTGTCGTTTTTCGTTTTGTTTACGAAATGTTTTCCTCATTTCAATCTGTATTTCACATAACAATTAAAATGCGTTATGAATATTTCCTGAACTGCTGACCAGGTTGATAAAGATGCCAAAAATCATGGCAAAATCCAGGGAAAACATCGGCGATGCAACCACTTCTCCTGTCGATAAATTGAACTCCGATTGAAGCTTGATCGCTCTCTGCCAGTTCACTGCCCATTCTTTGTCAAGGGCTTTCTTTTCCTTCATTCTTGGTTTGGAAGATGAGGTGATGAGGTGAAAGAAAACTCTCCTTACTTCGTAAAAAAACTTCTATAAACCACATTGTAAGAATCGCTTAAAATGTGAGTGCAACCAGCACGTGCTTTCGATTTCACATGATCAAGTTAATTAGGTGTGATAGAACTTGTCAGCGATCAATTATCATAATTAAAAAGGAAAAATCTTTCACTCCCAATAACTCTCCACTGAGCCATTATTCTCTTTTACTTTTTTGTTTGAAAGAAAGCTCTCGAAGAGATTTATCTGAATATGTAAAAATCTCATTTATGAAAAAATGACACTTTTTTTCAGTGGCTGATACCTTAAATGGATATGCTGTGAATAAACTGTTATTATTATTATTATTATTATTATTATTATTATTATTATTACTATTATTATTATTATTATTATTATTATTACTATTACCTGCGATCTATAACTGAACAGACAAATGGCAGAATGGAATCTATTTGTTAAATTTATCTACTACAGGTAGCTTGTGTAATGCAACTTGACGAGAAAACAAATTTGATATTAACTTACCACAAGAAAGTCACTTGGTAAATCTGCTCCACAGTTTATTCCTCGGTTCATTTGAATAAACCTCTCTACAGTTGGCTGCAAAGAGAAAACATTGATTTGCATAACTGGAACATAGGAACTATACATTTTGAATCTGACTCTAGTAAAAGACCACCCCTTTTTGTGTTTCTGCGATACCTTGTAATTTGTTCTTAGAGACAGATATTAGCCGAGACTTGTTTAACAAATAAACCTTCCAGGTTTAGATCGCTTACAGCTAAAAAAGTTACAGTGAAAACTGGACAATGTCATGACGACTGAAAACACTCACCTTGTCCTTGACACTTGGGTTGTGAAGACTTGTGTTTAACAAGATGATTGAGAAACTTAAAACATAGCAAGTATCTGAGGACCAAGCAATATCATAAAAATAAATTAAAACAAACAAACAAACAAACAAATAAATAAATTCATATGTCTGCTATGCAAGCTTTCTACAGTTTTTCTTTTCACTGAATATCCTGATCAAACATTCTCTCTTATGTTTGATAATAATATTATTTAATATTAATTAACCCTTCAAGCCTCAAAAGTGACAATCATCTAATCTCTCTTTAATTACAACATCATTACTTGATCAAACACACAGGTCATGAGAATAAAGGAAATGATGCCTCAATGTATAAGCAAATTCTCCCAACTAATACCATAAGAAATAGAAGAAGAACAGTAGAGGGAGACGGAAGGAGAAGGAAAACAAGAGTAGAATGAGCAGAAGAAAGAGAAGGGGAATGCTGATAGTGATCAGTGATAATAACAGACAGAAATAGAAGGAGAGCAGTATGCATGTTGATGTTGGGGCTTAAAGCCTTAAAAAATTTTGACAACTTCAGGACGGTGCCTCCTTATACAGAGGTATTTATGCAAAGGATATGACTATGGGGAAAAGTAGATCTTAGGAAGGGTTATTGAAATCCAAAAAGAAAAATGTGGGTAGCCACGTATTTTTCAGAGATAATTAAGCAATCATAACTCTAAAAAAGCGTTAAAATACAAAGAATGTATGGCAATTTCTTTCCAAATTTATCTCAAATTAATCTCTGAAAAATGCGTGGTTACCCCTAATTTTCTTTTTGGATTCTAAAAGCCCTTGCTAAGATCTGCTTTTTCCAAACAGTCATAAACCATGCAAAAATATAATTTGTTGCATTAGGGGCAAATTCCTTAAGAAACCCCAATATCCCAAGATGCGCAGAATGTATGCGCAGTAACAAAAGGAGGCACTGCCCTTAACAACTCAGTCAAACTGTACTTTTAATCCAAATGACTCACCAGATGAAGTAAACACTCCGGGATTCTGGTCACAATATCTCTTTGCAAATGCTTCCATCATTCTGTCAATCTTCTGAGCTTCACCGGGAAGACGGAAACTCCACAAGAATTGTCTGCAATAATGTGAACAAATCCATATACATTAATGACTATTTGAGTAACTAACAATAACAGCTATTAATAACTGCCTTAATTCATTATGAATTTCTAGCTTTCTCACTTGTTCTTGTACCAGTTTATCAGCAAATAACCTACTTTAGTATTTACCAAACCAGTGGGTACACAGTGTTTTTGGCATGCTCTGATTGACTACTCAAACTCGGGATAGTATCTTCTATTCACCTCCTGGCACTGTTCTAGATTTCGTGTGCACGTTTTCCCTCATTTCTCAGAAAAAAGCAACTATTTGGTGCTGGCTATCCACTGTTTTGGTGTGTACAAAAACAAGTATTCATCTCAGCATCAGTGAAGGGTGGTAGATACTCACCTTGCCACTTTGTGGCTCAGTAAATTATTCACCGCCATGAATAATTGTTAAATAAATTTTTTTTACACCTTAGAATATAAAAAAAAATGGCAAAAAAAGCAACAATTACTGAGGTTGAAAATTTAATAGAGCCATTGGCCGTTTTTATGCTAGAGACGTTAAAGTCGTCTAGACGTATTTAACGTCTCAGACGTTAATGTCGTCTGGTATAAAAACCGGACGTATTAAAGTAGATGAACAAGTCGAAAAAACCCAAGATTTTCTAAGAAAAGGACTGGGTTCTATTCTTGGAAGACACTAGACGCGGGTAAACTCGGCGGCAAATCGAATAAAGTGTGCAAAACAACAAATCCGTCTGCATGTAAACATGGTGGAGACTTTGCTTAACTGCTTTGCAGCTTCTGAAGGCTTGTTTCTTGACGTCGTCGAAAAATAAAAGACATGGAAACGCAAATGTTTTTTAAAAAGGCTAAATCAGTCAAGAAAGCGGTTTTTGGAAGAAGCACTTGGTTGTGCGTCGTGGCCAACAAGAGAGAAAAGAAGGAAAGAAGTGGAAATGAACGGAGGGATTCTTCGTGGTGGAGAAACGGCTACCTAAATTGGAATGATAAGGCGCTTTAGGGCTAAATTCGTCCCAGATAAGGTCGTCTCGTTTTTACACTAGACAACTTTAACGTCTCAGATGTTAAAGTCGTCTGTTAAGTTCGACGTTCAGTCGCACTTAACAGAAGACGTTAATATCGTCAGACGTTAAAGTTGTCTGACTTATATTCCGTTTTTATACTAGACGTTAATGTCGTCTCGAGACGATAATAACGTCTGAGACGATATTAATGTCTCTAGCATAAAAACGGCCATTATCATAATTGTTTTTACTATTCCAGCAGCATTTGTTGGCTACGAGGTGTTTTTCCACGACTAAACAGTTGAATCCACTGAAAAACAGCCGCTATCAAATAAAGATCCAACCATGGAATTTCCATCCAGCAAAAACGTCGCACAAAACTCAACTCTTCAAAAGTATGTTTCACTCCAGTGGTTTTCCTGCCCGTTTGACACATGGTAGCTTGATATGACCATATCTATTCTCTGTTCAATAATAAGGAACGGCTTTTTTAGTGGGAAAGATCCTCCAGAAAATGGCGGCTATTTTATAACACTTCATAATGTGTGTGCAAGGAATAATAATGTGTAACCCTTTAAGCCCTGATATAAAAATGAATGATCTCATTACTGTTCTCCATACATTTCTTATGGAACTAGTAAGGAGAATTTGTCTAAACATCAAGACATCTTATCCTTGGTGATCACTTTCTTTATTCTCATCACTTGAATGTTTAAACAAGTAGCGGTAATGTAAAGAGAAATTTCCTTTAAAGGGTTATTTATATAAGAAAAAAATCTGAAACTTGCAAAAAAGAACTTCCTAGTTATGGACCTCATACTAAATCATCAACATCACTATTTTTCAAAGTGACATGAAGTTGACCTCTGTGGGTACATGTAACTAGCATCAGTCTCTCCTCCGCAGAGGCCTCCTATGGTCACGCCTTGACTGCACACTTGGGAAAAAGCGCGCAGGGGTTGGGAAAAGGGAAAAATTAAAGCACATGGGGATTTTGCTCCCATTTTTTTCTTTCACTGGTATTTACTAACAGGAGCCTCTGGAGAGGAGAGAGCTAGCATCATTACCAATGGGCTAGTTTGATTGTCAGAGCCTGGGATTAAATGGTTAATCACAAGGACTGTTAGACAGTCACAAGTAAGGAGTCTACTGAATTTACCTCAGAGAATCTACTAATGACCTTCCTTGGAAATCATGATGCTCAACAAAGACTCGGAACACTTCCAAGTTGAATTCTGCGCTGGAAATCAAATTACAAAATAAACCATCAGTTTTAATGAGTAGTAAGATATTAATTTACTCCACAGTGTCTCTCTTTACCCAGGTGACTGTTTAGTGACAATGCAGGTGCTAACCCTGTGATGGACTAGCATCCCAAGAAATCTGAATGTGTGGGCTGCCTATGTATGAAACATGACTTGTCCTATCTACACAGTACTATTACAGAGTACTTGAAGTGTGCCCTACACTGTACAGGTACTATGAGAACTACCTAACTAACTCTTTCAGTGTTTATGTGTGGCTGAGAACAAAGGAACTTCACACCAACAAGAAAAAGACTTGAAAAAGTCATTATCTGATTGGGTGTTAAAAATGACATTTTGTGCTTGCAAGTTTAATATAATTATACAGTTTGATTGGTTTTGAAGGAAGTGGCATTTTGCTTCCTGAATCTATGTACAAGATTCTATCAGCCTTTGTGAAATCAATTGTTCTTTTTTTGTTTACATGGAATTTGTGTTCATTAAAGTTAAAGTTAAGTTAAAGTTAAGTTAAGATATCATCTACAGTTTGTGTGGTCAAACGGAACTTACTTTTCTCCAAGGTAATTTCCAATCATTGTTTTATTCAGTCCTTCTTCCCTGAAGAGAAAGTCTGCAATGTCCTCTGGAGTGTTATTAAGCAAGTTATTAGATATCAGGTATTCCAGTCCCTGTATGACAAAATATTGAATGAAAATCAAAACCGTGGATGAGTATGACCAAAATAATGACACCAGAACAAATCAAATACATTTAATGTGTCACTTTGCGGTCTAGCAGTTAATGTCTCAAACATACAACCTGACAGTCACAGGTTTAAGTCAATCCAGGGAGGATTGGGGGGAGCGGGAACAGCTTTCCATCATTTGGCCTAACTGGGATATATTGCCACTGCATGGGGTGTGGTTTTGAGGGCCTTCTGTCTTGAACTGGGTACATATTTAATTACAGTGTTTTTACTATTGTTTTGTTTTCAACTGGGTCAAGGTTTGTGGAATCCAGCAGCACCTGCGTACCTCCTCCCTGGCCTGGCCCAAAGCTCAAAACTGTTGCCCAGCAGAAGCCTGGTAGCCCAGGGTACCCAAAAAAATACTACAGGTGCTTAATTAGCACCAAACATTTCAAACACAGGGTCCCCAACTTCCAAGCTTTTGGTTTCAGCTTTGCACATTCCAGTTAACTCCTTAAGTCCCAATGTGAACATGCATATTCTCATCAGTGATCCTCATAAATTTTTGGGAGAATTGGATGAGACATTGAGACATTTCATCTTGGGTGATCACTTTCTTCATTCTTATGACCCATATGCTTGATCAAGTAGTGATATTGTAAGGAAACAATACTGAAGCTTAAAGGGTTACTACTATCATGTCCATGTGGTCTCCCTTCACCTAAGTGGATAAATGTGAACACGCAAACTGGTAGGAAAACATTATACAAACTTGAAGTTGGTTAGACCTCCAGGCTATAACTTCCCTTCCTTGTACAAATCATGACAAAAACTGAGCAGTGGTAACAAGGAAGTGAAACATAAACTGCTGTCTGCACTGACCTTATCAGGATCCATGTTGAACTTCTTTTTTCCAGTAGATAACTGCTTAGCTCTTGGATCATCTTTAGAACTAACATCATGAAAAACAGAAAGACGTTTATGGGTTTGTTACAGCAAAGTGATACAAATGAACCATGATTAAAATGTGACAGGATCACATCCAAAATTACTAACTTAAGGAGGCTTGAAAAGGATTTCCCACTATGTGCATATGTACAATCTCGGACGAAACTGCTGAGACACTTTGGAATGAATGAGAACTTTGGCTGCGAAAATCATTTACCACAACAAATCTTTCCCCTTCTCCCCGATATGAATGTTGCTTTGCTACCAAAAACCCCCTGATGAATCCCCAGCCCTTCCAAACAACATTGATTGAGGGGAGGGAGGAGGGAAAGCATTTCTGCGATCTTGTCGGTGTTTCCATACAGGGAAATTGAGAAATACGCTCACTAATATTGCATTATTGCATTTGTCTCAACTAATTTTGTCCAAGATTGAAGCTTGTTCTCCACCCTTGGGATTTACACACCAGCTGTTTATTCAACTTAAATTAAGAACACAGGGAGAACAACTTTCTCAGGATTTAAAAAAAATTGTGTAAAAAATTAAAAAATGGAATGTGATCAAATGATTAATCTCTTTAGTTAATCTTATTGGTCCTATTTTATGAATAGATTGGTAGTGCAAAAAGGGCACGGGGTAAAGCCAGAAACGTATATTTGTTTGCATGCACATTTACACCACCATCCTTAAAAAGACAGTCACTGTGAACAGCATAGATCCTAAGCTTCATTGATCATGAACAGGAGTAGACCATTCTACCTTTACCATTAAGACCAGGTTGAGGAGTAACTCATTAAACGTTATTCTACCAGCAAATGGAGGTCACCTTGGATTACGACGAAAAATTAGAAATTTAACTCATATTTATTACCCGTTTTCTCGTCCATCTAAACTATCCATTTCTGCCGTAACGTCTGCAATCTCAGCCTTCAATCGCTATAATCAGCAGAAAATACAGTTTAGAATGAGTGTTATCTTCACACACCAAAAAATGGCTTGTGCCAAACTGTTCACTTGTGAAGAAAATTGTTTTATTTTGTGGAGAGTTTTAATTTGGGTAACTAATATAATTTGATTATTTTTTAACAAGAAAATTGAGCAAGTTTAATTTGGATAACAGTTTTGGTTGAATGAATGTGATTCCCCTATTTCATTTGCTTTGCCTTATATCTTTTGAAATCATGTCTGCTAATGGAAAACAGAGGTAAGAGGAGAAAGTGATTCTACTGGCAGTAAAACAATACAGGAGGCATAGACCACTTTCCACTGAAAGAAACAAGTTAGAGGAAATTTCAGTGGGGCAATGATGGAGAAGACATTTGTCAGGATAAGTTAACAGCCTGGCATACCAAATTGATGAAAATGGATCACTGGAAGGCAGTCACTACAATCAATATAATTGATAATAACTAATTGATTATAAAATGGTTTAATTAATTGATGAAAAATGATACTTACGACTTACAAGTCCTCATAATCGCTATCGATTTTAATCAGCAAACAGTTGCAAAATTGTTCAAGAAAATAAGAGTTTGAGACAGCCAGTAGACTAAAATTAATTAGAGCCTAAAATTATCCAAGGGAAACAGGTTTTACTTTCTTTTAAAGATAACTGGGGTTCAAGATAGCGGGATCTATAATACTGTGATTTGTTAGCTGCAGTTTGATTCTTGCGAGCTCTGTTTCAATGTTTGACAAGCTGTCTTAATTGAATTAAACCATGGACTTCTTCGATCGAAAAAGCAAACCTCTTCCATCTAGTATGTGACCTTCACAGAAAAAATAAACCAGTCCAGTAAAATTGATGAGATTTGGCGTACGTCAATTGGATAACATCGATACTTACAATTGAAGGGCCCGGTGGAAAAAGGGCGTAAGTGACGATTTGAGGTTAAAATCAAAATTGCTCCTATTTAGCTGAACATTGGCACACAGGCTGGTTTTCATGTGAGGAACGCCGTAGCGCACTTATTTCTTGACCTGGGATCTAAAATTTGAAGAATTAGCGTATTACTTTTGCTTAAAACTGACACAAAGAAAACAACAGGACCGCGGATTCTAGGTTGAATTCCTTTGTTTTAGTTCAGGCAGAGAACAAAAGAAATCTTTCACGCATCACTTGAGCGAGTTCAGTTCAACAACACTTTTCACGCAAAAGTAATACGCTAATTCTTCAAATTTTAGATCTCAGGTCAAGAAATAAGTGCGCTACGGCGTTCCTCACATGAAAACCAGCCTGTGTGCCAATGTTCAGCTAAATAGGAGCAATTTCGATTTTAACCTCAAATCGTCACTTACGCCCTTTTTCCACCGGGCCCTTCAATGCTGTTGTCTGGCAAGTTTAATGTTGTTTGCGTTACATGATCGAGTTTTGATTGCTTCCGCTTTAGATGTCTGCGTTGTACTGGGACTAGTGTTTAAAAGTGAGGAGACTGGTTTCCATCGTCCTTCTTCCCTTTATCACCAAATAACTCACAGTTAAGACTGACCTTGGGGTTAACATTCACATGTAATGGCAAGCCTAATTAGGGTTAAATTCGAGCTAGGGTTACAGTGTGTTAAGGGTTAAATTTGGGCTAGGGGTTACGGATTGCTTAGGGTTAAATTTTTGCTAGGGTTATGGTGTGCTTAGGGTTAAATTTGACCTAGGGTTACGGTGCGCTTAGGGTTAAATTTTTGCTAGGGTTACGGTATGCTTAGGGTTAAATTTTACTTCTGGTTCATGTGTGCTTAGGGTTATTAAGTTTGCTTAGGGTTAAGGTTTGCTTAAAGATACAGATGACTTAGGGTTCAAAGTTTCTTGGACAACCACATAATAAAATAATTTGTGACAGCGAGAGTACAAACAAGGAGTAAACATAAAGAAATTTCATGGTAATGATTGCTTATATTAGCAAAAAGCCTTACAATGCTTGCTTTTTTCAGGAAATACCAGTAGTTATAAAAGTTAACAACAAAAAGTGTTTCAGAAAAAAAAAAAAAAAAAAGGAATCTATGATAGGAAAGAATGTAGATCTTAAAAACAAGTTGATTCCCATTTAATATTGCTCGCTGAAATAAAGTCTAATGCATGAATTTCTTACACAATGGAATGTATAGCACAAATTAAAACGTGTGAAAGCAAGGAAGATAAGATAAAATCTTTCGCGCTACAACGCGCTGACATGTCACAATGTAAACAGAGTAGAGATATCTCAGAAGACAAGGAATCAACAAATAATTGTTGTGATATAACGAAGCCCCATGAAACAAAACATTGTTCGATCACTTTTCAAATACAAACAGCTAAAATAATAACGAATATGTTTCATAAGCAAAGTGAGATGAGTACAGTACGGCCTTTGTTTGGTTCACACGCGACAAAACGAATCGAAATTCTCAAACCACAGCAAAGCATGAAAGAAATATGTGAAGGTTCTACTCACGATTCTGGCGAATACAGTTTTTGTCCATCTTCCTAGTTGCATTCCCAACTCTGTAGTAGATACTTATGCGAGTAATTGATTTGCTGACCGTCCGCTAGAATATTTCTCACAGAACAATGTTTATAACATCACAATGTCAATACGTGCTACAATTCTGCAAAGTCCCTGTGTAAACTGTTATGGAAACAACACAGATATCAGAATAATTCATTTTTCTCGATGAGCAGCTTGCAATTCTTGTTTTCTACAATGTTATCCCGCTTTTATCAGTCTGCAATAGCTTTTTTCTCGTGAAGAGACGTATCCAGTTCGCAGGTTGTCAAAGATTAAACGTTCTTTTCCTTGCAATGCATTCTGGGAAATTTGTAACCACTTTGAGCGGGAAAGATATACGGCCTAGCCATAGCAATACAAAATATAAGTCTCCAGCAAGGAAAAAATCTCCGCCGAAAACTTTGTATGCCGTTGCTTTTAACGCCGAAACTCACAGAATTGTACCTTGTTCCCTGCTGGAGACTCTTCACGATGTACAAAGCTGGGCTTTCTGTTATGCCCTAAGCTCGGTTCTTTGAGACTTAAAGCGCCCAATTGAGCCTTCCTGGGCTTCATGATGCCCCAGGCACTTTGCAAACCGTGGAAACAAACTTTCCTGCTAGAAATTTGGCTCTTGCATCGCAATTCTACTTCGCTTTTTGCAGGAGCTTCAATCGAACGTCCGTACTCATATCGAATCATTCGAAAGAAGGACGATGGAACCCAGTCTCTTCACTTTCAAACACTAGTCCCAGTACAACGCAGACATCTAAAACTGAGGTAATAAAAACCCGATCCTGTAACGCAAACAAAATTAAACTTGCCAGACAACAGCATAATTGAAGGGCCCGGTGGAAAAAGGGCGTAAGTGACGATTTGAGGTTAAAATCGAAATTGCTCCTATTTAGCTGAACATTGGCACACAGGCTGGTTTTCATGTGAGGAACGCCGTAGCGCACTTATTTCTTGACCTGGGATCTAAAATTTGAAGAATTAGCGTATTACTTTTGCTTAAAACTGACACAAAGAAAACAACAGGACCGCGGATTCTAGGTTGAATTCCTTTGTTTTAGTTCAGGCAGAGAACAAAAGAAATCTTTCACGCATCACTTGAGCGAGTTCAGTTCAACAACACTTTTCACGCAAAAGTAATACGCTAATTCTTCAAATTTTAGATCTCAGGTCAAGAAATAAGTGCGCAACGGCGTTCCTCACATGAAAACCAGCCTGTGTGCCAATGTTCAGCTAAATAGGAGCAATTTCGATTTTAACCTCAAATCGTCACTTACGCCCTTTTTCCACCGGGCCCTTCAATTCTCTGAATCATCAATTTCATCGATTTCCATGCAATATAAATTGATTAACTGATAACAATTATTAATTGATTTAAATCCATTATATTTTGATTATTGGTTTTCATTGATGCATGCTAGGGTTAACAGTCGTGAAATTGTTTAAGAATAGAAGACCGGAATGAAAGAAGAATATTAGATATGATAATATCAGTTATGTACTTGGTAGTTCATTACCTGAATTTCAATCAGCAACTCTGATTTTCTTTTCCTGATCCCCATCAGAAGTGCCTCTTCTTTTGGAGTCAAACCTAAACATTTCACATATTTTATAAGGAATGTATTTATTTAACAATTTTGAGCACAAATTATGCAAAACATGAATCACAACATTTACGAATAGCAATCTTTTGAAAATAAATCCTCCCTAAAAATAAGCCCTCAGACAACATTAAAGGACAGTGCCTCCTTTCATTACTGTGCATATGTTCCTCTTATCTTGGGTATGGTCCAGGATATTCGGGTTTCTCAAGGAAATTGCCTACTAAAACATAAACTTAAGGTATTTTTATGCAATTTATTACTACATGGAAAAAAGCAGATTTTGCAAGGGCCATCAGAACCCAAAATGAAAATTGGGGGGAATCAAACATTTTTCAGTGATAGTTGACCTCGAAATTGGAAAGAAAATGCCATGCATTCTTTGTATTTTAAAGCTTTTTTTAGAATTACGCTGCTTAACTAACTCTGAAAAAAGTGTGGTTACCTACATCTCTCTTTTCAGATTCCAATAACCCTTGCTAAGATCTGTCTTTTGCCCATGGTCATAGCCTTTGCAAAATTAATACCTCTCTATTAGGAGGGACAGTCCTTAGCCCTTTAAGCCCCAATATCAATATCCATATTCTCCTCAGCATTCCCCATATATTTTTACACTTCCTCTTGGGTGATCATTTTTTTTATTCTTATGGCCTGTATGTTTGATCAAGTAGTGATATTGTAAGGAGAAATTAGATACTTGTCACTGTTGGGGCTTCAAGGGTTGAGCAAAATAAAAGATCATCTGATAATGAAGTCCTTTCCCCTTCTACCCCTCTATCCTGCTGGCATAGACACTTCTGAGGCTTGTGATTCATTTAATTAGTTCCTTATCCAAAAGACGTAGAGGAAATTCTAAAATTATACAGCAGATCTGGCAAACGAAGTCCCGGGGAAAATGAAAAATAGTTTGAGTTAGCAGGTGTTCAAGATAACAGAGATGGTTTGAAAGTTTCAAGTACTGGTATTCTAAATAAATAAGGCATTAAGGTTTTAATTATTAGCCAGGCCATCGCCAAAATGGCAACAACCATGTCTAGTAATATAATATTCATATTTTTCTTTTGCTTTTCGTTGGTTATCAAACCCAGAATTCTGGTTTTGTGCGGCCCAACAAAATCATTGTCACAAACTTCTGTTGAATAAACGTTCTGGCCATTCTGTGTCAACTTGCTAAGTTTTTTATGAAAGTTGGTGACTAAAATTATAAGGAATTCAATGGGGTAAAAATTTCTTCAACAAGAGCAAGGACAAAGTTGCAAACAAACTTCGAAAGTAACCAGTTTGAGTTTTGGTTGAGTCATCATTCAAACTTAAAAGCCAGTCGGGGGAAGTCCCTTACTCGCATCATCGCCTATAATACCTTGCCTTTTGCTTCAGTTTGAGTTCTTATTTGATGGGTAGCTACCAAAATTGACAAATCAAAGTCTAATAAAATTGTTAACAGTTCCTTTGATTTGTAGAGTAATAATTATTCTTTGTAAAATACTACTAGAACTAGATCGAGATACCAAATTACTTTTGATGTGTTTCAAGGGAACTGTGTTGGAATAGAGATTGTATGATGTTTGGTACAAAGAATTTTGTAGGTAAGAAAAATTTATGGTATTCTTTGTGGTTTAATGGACCAAGATGTTTTCTCTGCAAGAAAGGTTGCTGTCGTGAATCCTTATTAATAAGTTATGTGTATCAAGGTGTTCATATGCTCGAGAACCTTGTTTTTTGTGAGGACAAATCTTTCACAACAATGATTGATTCTGGTCACAAACTTTGGGCATCCAAACACGTGGAACTATCATTTGTCAAGGAAGAATCAGTGGAAGTTCAGGAATCTTCGGACTGTGGAGCATAACCCAAAGTAAACATTAAACATTAACCATAATCTGAGAAAAGCCCTGGCTCACATTTTGACAAGCAATCTCAAATGTATCGTTAACCATCTATAAGGAAATAATTTTTTGAAATATAGATTATACAGCCCAATACAATTTTTGCAGTTCATTATGTTTCACGTGTAATAATGTCTTCATATATGTGCTCCTTGAACAGAAAATGTCAGTCGTTTAGTCAAATTCCACATTTCATTCGATTAACCACTTCAAGCGAATTCAGCCCGAGGGAAAAATACTAAAATCCAAAGCATTTATTACTCGTTCCCCATCCACAGATCATGTTTTCTACAGTTAACTAGTTTGAAACAACACTTACACGGTTAATCAGTTGTTTCAAACCAAAACAGTCTCAATATAAAAAGGAAATAAGCTGACTCGCTGATTACAGTACGCTACTTCCTGAAATCCTTCAGACTGCAATACCAATTCTTGCAAAATTCATCTGCTTACCGTTCATTCCTTTGGTTGACTCGTTCCTTTCTGTAACTACTGCAGTCGACATGACGCTTTCCTTCTTAAGGACCACGCTTTACGGTGCTCAAATGTTTTTTATAGATGACCAAATTTACAATTTATTCCGAGCACTTCCGACAAACAAGTCTTATCACTCACAAACATGCGCCATTTTGTTTGACAGATTTTCGCCTCGTTCCCAGGGTTGACTGGGCGTTAGCTCGTCACGCCCTTGTCACGCATTTCTGGAAAGTCGAAACTTTCCAGAGCTACTGGCTAGGTAGTCTCCCACGCAGCCGTTTTAGTGGCGTCACGCAACGCAGACGCCACTAAAAACGGCTGCGCAGGAGACTACTGGCTAGGCTACTTTTTTGCCCACAACTCTTGTCGGAATTTATCCTGATAGGGCCTCTGAAATACTATAATTTCCTCCTCATAGATTATTTCGAAAAGTAGTAAACTGGGGATCTGGTGAGTCTTATTTCAAACACCCCTTCCTCGTAGAATCCTTTGGGTTTCAAACGAGTCACTCTTCAACAATAGCATGATTGGCCTTGAATATCTCCCTTGATTAAACAAAGTGGCTGTTCCTGACAGGCTTGCTTAGGGACGGACCATTAGAAAAGTTATGAGGGGGGAGAGAGTACAAAAAAAAATTCATTAAAAGAAAAATTGAGAAAAAATTCATGCACAGCGAGTATTCCAGAAAAAAAAACGTTTTTGCATACAGAAAAAAAAATTTTCCTGCAAGGGAAAAAAATACGGGCACCCTCGAAAATTCTGCATCCCCCAGAACTTTTCTTATGGTCCATCCCTTATAAAGGGGATGTGTGCCCTGGGAGCTGAGGGAGTAGTCTAGAATGTCAGCTGTCTCCTACACTCCCCTAACCCATGGAGTGCCTCCTGTGGTTAAGGAGGAGGGGATGGCTGATATTTTGGACTAGGGGTAGTGTCGCGGATGACCAATTGCATCCCCTAGATCCACCACTACCATAGAAGCTGGGTAACTGAAGTTGCAGAACTAGCCTGAGTATCAGGCCCTCCAAGTGGGGAGGGGGAGGGGGAAAGGGGAAGGGGGCCTGACACAAAGCCATTGATTGGCTCATGTTCAACATCAGCGCATCATGTGAGTCGCGCCAGAGTCAGGAAATTTAGACACAATTTGAATTTTCTCTTTGTGAAACCTTTGAAGGCCAGGCAGCCTTTATTTTACATATTACTCTTGAGCGTACACACCAACAGTTTATTGACATGGCATGCAACCGGAAATAATTCTGATTGGCGTAGAGAGAAGCGTTACGTATTTCAAGGAGGCAGAAGGCTCAAAACTGGGCTGTTGTGTCAGGCTTTCCTTTCCCCTTTTCTCCCCCCCCCCCCCCCGAAAGCCTGATACTCAGGCTATGGCAGAACAGTTGTCCAAGACCTCTTAACAGCCAGAGGTAAACACCAGATTTTTTCCAAAGTTTGCATTACCCCATCTCTGCAAGAAAATTCCTCTTCTGACAGTCGAAAGTTGAATTGGGCCAAATGGCACCAATATTTTTTCCAGTGAATGGGCCATACTAGAGTTATCAGAAGTCAACTTCAACTTGCTAAAAATTCAATATCATTTAATTTCTTTGTATTTACATTGATTGAGACCACCTTGAATGGTCAAACAAAAATATTTTTTTCAAGGAGTGTTCAAAGCAGACCCTTGTTCCTGGAGTCTTCTACCTTGAATATGTACTATGTACCCACTTTATAAACACAACTTTGCAACTATTATAATTTACCACTTCCAGTTAAATTTCTTTGCACATATAGACAATCGTTTCCCCGTCATCTCCAAACAGCAATAATTTAAAATATCAATTTGCAAAATATTACAATTCCTGAATTCTGTCATTCAATAACCTAGGTCAATTGACAGAATTCAAAAACAGCTTTGATAATAAATATCATTTTGTAATCTGTCTCATCTTTGTTCCGATACTTTCTCGCTTTCATTTTTCCTTAAATAAAATTTAGTTAAAAACTGAAAGCTAACTTTCCAGGTTATAAAATGTAGACGAAACCTATACATACCATTTTTTACTTTAACACCTTCAAGAAATTTAATCCCTTGCCAAGCACTAACTAGGCATTTTGAAACCTTGTTTTCAAGCCGCAAATTTTTATCTTACAATTTTTGGATAACAATATCCCTATGCTGATGAGACAGTGAGCTACTAATCCTGAAAACAAAGACCAGAAATTGACAGACAAAGGAAATTACTGTGCTCAGCTCTAATTAACATCGATTAATGAGCAGTTCCACATGAGAAATGCATAAAAGAAAAAAAGCATTCCAACAAACTGAACAGTACTCATTTGAAGAGGTAGATTGTCTCAGCAATTTAAATCTATCTTAGCTCAGCCTTTTAAAGTCTACTGTTGCAAACAAAAGTTCTTTGCTTGAAATAACAACAATATTTTAAGTATCTAAATTAGTGTACAAAGTCTTTTGTAGCTAGCTGCTTCTTTTTGAAGGCAAATGGACCTTCAAGATCCAATCAAGTTCATTACAAAGATGACGCTTGACTCCAGGAGGGATGGGTAGAGACTCAAGTGCTTTAAGATTCGGAAGACTTTTACCAATGGCAGCACAACAAAGATACTGCAATGAAAATGACATGGATGAACTACGCTGCAGCCTCATCTTTGTTCTGGCTGCAGTTGATGAAACAACAGGATAAAGCGTTTTGCCGGTAAGTCCTTTTGTGGCCACACCTAGTGGCTCATTGTCTTTGAAGAAAGATAACTTCCCATGCCATGTATCCAAATGTACACCAATTACAGCTCCGTGATCAAATCTTGAAGTGTAATTGTGGGCTTTTCCTTTGTGATGAAAATTGCCAATGTAAGATAACCCCCAGCCATTGCTATCCTTGCCAATCAGGCTGCAGAAGGAGGTTTTGTATTGGCTGATATCCATATCACTTGTGCATACTCCAAGCATCTGTTGTGAGAGTATAACCAACAACTTAGCTTTTAAAATAACACTAACCTTAAGTCAGAATTTGTTAAAAAATAATCAAGGATAGAGCAACAGGTTAGTGACACCAGGGAATACTTCCACAAGAAAAACTGTTATCTACAACGGAGATATGACCACTTTGGTTTCAAAGCAACATCAAGGTTGTGTGAGATTGAAAGAAGTGAACTGTACATGTACTATTAACCTTGTCTTTCTGATGGCATAATTTCACAAATGGCTTATCAAAATGAAAGAACTGTGGAAGTTATTATTGGAACTTGACAGCACTGGCACTAATAATTCTTGCTGTTATGACTGGTCAGCTGAAATGGAAATCAAACAAAAGTTTCCAAACTGTCAAAAATTTGTCTAAGTCTAAAAAAAACTTGGCAGGTGGCATCAGTGCACAACAACATACATGAAAAAGACAGAAATGAACTACATGTTACAAAAGTTGGCAGACGTAAACACAATAAAGTAATGTTTGAGTTTAGGAATATTAAGAGGTATAGAAAGTTCAATAGTAGAATTACACGTGAGATAAATTAAAAAAGGATACATGTCACAGTTCTTCTGTCAGTCTAGTCTGTTGAATTGTATAAAGTATTCCACTGTCTGATAGAAGCTGTCTGATTGTCCGGAGTGAGTGCTATACGTCATGTTGCAGAACATGTACATGTCAAGTTAATGTCTGTGGTTGATCACTGTGTTTGATGATATCCAGTGGAAAGCAAATGCTTTAGTTGTGCTGAATGTCAGTTGAAGTGGAAGGAGTCAGTCCTGAGTTCTGTTGGAGTTTTCCTGGTCCCAGCCGACCAACATGGTAAAAGTCTGGTGATAGTCTCTAAGGGTTACTTGGTAAAAATGAAATTCCACTGTTGTTACACAGTCAAGTCTCAAACTGCCTCTTTCCTCAGCCTGTTTTTGTCTGTCTTTGTCAAACTGTTCCACAACAACACAGAACACAACCTACCATGTCTGTACCATAGACTGCGCTGGTCATCTTGATCTCCCAGTAATATTCTCCCCCTGGTGTAAGGGGTTGTGAGCCTTTAGCTGCTGCAGTTCCACAGCTGTAATCAGGGTGGAACAGCACCTCTTTGTTGCCCCGTGTGAGGCATACTGATGATGAAAGTGTATCAGGGTCCCACTTCCAGTCATATTCTGAAAGAAACATTGTGCAAGACAAAGGTTAATTATACTGCTTCTCTTGCTCCAATACAGTCCTGCATTGAATGTGGTCTCGCTGCAGACTCCTTTCTGAGGAGTCACAATAAGGACTGAACTTTGACTTTTGTGAGGAAACTATAAGGCTGAAAAAAGAGCATCAGCTAATCTTTTACACTCAAACTTTGATTAGTAATTAACATCTACATGGATGACGTTAAGTGCCAAAATTATTTGGTACTTGAAATGATCCAAACTTAACACAGCAATTATAGACCTCTTACCTACAATTATATAGTATACAATACAAAACACATCACTTTACAATCTATGTTAATGTTACAGCTGTGAGGCCTATCTTCCTTTTTTATCAAGACCCTTTCAAGTCTCAATTGGAGAAGGAAGAGCAACCACTCAAGTTAATTTTTTATAATCTTTTGCCTTCAGGTAGGCTGCAAAGCTTCAAAAAGTCAAAGATCCAAATTCAAAATCAAATGCTGAATTTTTTATTAAAAAATCTCAAGCCAAACCACAATTTTTGCACACAATTAACACATTTTCAAATTTCTTTAGCATTGCAGCCAAAAGAAGGACAAATACGAGACACACAAATCACATTGAATATTACATAATTCTGAAACAATCCACACAAATAACAGGACAACAATAATATTTTACTGCACCAAAAATGCACAACAACAACAACACAGCACACAGACAAAAGTACAACCACAACACTGACAAACCAATGAAGTCAGTACATGGATTTATTGCACTTTACCTTACCACCTCATAAACACTTCCTTTTTCATCAAGACTTGCGCCTTGACATGGTGAAGGAAGTTCAACCATTAGTAGACCAACAAGTGCTTTTAACTGTACATCTCCCACCTTGCAGCTGAAATATAATAATATGGATGGCTTGACTACTATGCCTTCTCTGTCGTAATCAACACAACTAAAAGCTCTACAGAAAATGTTTCTGACACATGTAGAATTGTAACGATCGCAGGCTGGTTTTGAACTGTCTATTAGAAATGCATATTTTGATAAATACCAAGCGACCTTCATGTCCATATTGAGCTATTCAAAGGGAATTGAAACCATTCTTCCCCTGAGCCCACTGCATAAGCCTTCTTCCACCATGTACCAAAAATTTTTCATGATGTAGACAACAATTTTCTACCAAAGAATGATGCAATGAAATATAATAGCTGAATAAACCAACTTCTTGACATTGAAGATGAAATTTTTGAAAAATGTTGGAGCATCAGTTACATGATGAAAACTACCCATGGTGCCACTTTTATGTACGTAAATTTGCTGTTACATGGGGCAATTTTTCTTGCCTCTTCCAATGCAAAGATGACCAAAGCATTGTGGGACAAGTTGTGGAATATATTACATGCTGTGATGTACCTTGCAAATTATGCTGAAAAAGTTGAAGGCTATGCTACTTCTCATGCACCTTCCAATGCAATTTTTTGCTGTAGACCAGTTGCAAAGATAACT